>CAUYON010025011.1:0-61441 GCA_963573935.1 Arctocebus calabarensis | reverse complement strand
CCAAGCCCTCCGCCTGGACCGAAACAGCTTCAGATCAAAACGCAGGCGGAACCAGAACCTGAGTGAGTTCCAAGAACCAGCCTTGGGGTCAGGTATGGAGTCACCTGCCTCCTTGGGCACAGTAGCCTCCCAGCCTCCCCTATACACACTTCCTGGCCTCCCTCCCAGCCTCCCCTCTGCACACTGCCTGGCCTCCCTCCCAGCCTCCCCTCTGCATGCTGCCTGGCCTCCCTCCCAGCCGCCCCTCTACACACTTCCTGGCCTCCTTCTCAGCCTCCCCTCTACACACTACCTGGGCTCCAACTCCTGAGACCTCTTGCATGTTTACTAAGCTGATTTCCCACAAACACTGTTGATTCTAACTTGTTTTTAATTCTGAACCAATCCTTTATTTTCCCTTAGGAACTCTGAATCATGGACACATTTTTCTGGGGTCTCCTGTGCCAGGCACAGAGCTGCAGTGATCACCGTGCAAATGGTGTCTGTATTTCTAGTGAGCACAGAGAGTAGAACAGCTCAGGTTCACTGTTGTCCTGGGAAGCGCAGTGTTCCTGGAAAGCTGAGCCATGATTTAGTGTTTTAATGCAGTCCTTATAAAAAAAGTGGATCTAAAGTTGTGCCATCATGCAAGTCATCTGGAATTTCTGAGATTCTAGGACTCTTGGTTCTCGAAGAAAATGCTAGTTTTAAGAAGGGTTAGAGTAATTAAAATATGAATTCCAAAACATCCTCAGCTTTGAATATGGCCGAAAGTGATTTATAACCTCTGCGTCCTCAGGGACTGGAAAATGCTGCCAGGAATAGACTTTTCTTAAAACTTGTGGGGTGTCAGTGCCGAGCCTGTGATGTCACAGAAAATCCCTGCAGACTGGAAGCACCTGAAGGCCAGGAGTGGCTGAGTCATCTCTGTACCCCATCTCAGCTCCTAAGCCTGCGTTTCCAGTGTTTTATCCACAGCAGGAGTTTGACAAGTGGTAATGACATAGAATTTCAAAAAGCCTACTCAGCTTCCTCAGAGGCAAAGATAATAAAATTACTCTGAGGAGTCCTCTGAAAGGGGTATACTACACAGTTACATCTTTAAAACATGTTTTAACCAGAACAAGCTCTATTCTGAAAGTGAAATGTAGTCTAGATCTCTGAGCAGCACACACTTCTGAGCTTAAAAAAGTAAATGTTATAGTCCATTTTATACTGCTGGCACTTATCAGAGAAAACCAACAAAATGTTATGAGCTCAGCATTCATTCATTCATTCATTCACCCATAAATTGGCCAAATGCTGAGTATCAAATAACACTTCGTGAGCTGCCTACTTTCCATGAGGTCGCTACTTTAATCAGTATCAGGGGGAAAAAAGGATCCTGAAGCACAAGGTGAAAGTGGAGGATGCCCTGACATGACCTGGGGGCCCAGAGTTTAGACCTGGCCCCCAGCTTGTGTGATCTGGAGAAATTCTGACCTCAAAGGGGTGCAGTTTCGTGCTGGCCCTGAGTCCTCTGCCATGGCCCAAGGCTCTCTGCCACCCATCGCAGACTCCACCTCACCCAGTTGAAGCTCATAGACTTGGCATTTCTTGCATCTGCATGTACTGAACGTTTTGAAATTGCTCAACCCTTCTTCAATTCCAAGAGGCAAGAAAGGAGGTCTGGCCTGAGTGCTGACAGCACCAGTCTATGGTTTGGCCCCTCCTGTGGTCTCTGGAGCATCTGCAGACACCCCAGGTGATGGAGACTGTGCTCGGCCCAGCTGTCCTCACTGGAGGGGACTTTTTGTGCCCACAGCTGTTTGGCAGTCCCTTGTGACATGAGATCCGCCCCCTGGTCAGTGTTGGCCTCTTATGCCCAGAGAATCCTTCCCATACTCTCTGGCCCTGTAGTTCCTTCCATGTAAGTTTATCCTCATGTTGACTTCTTTTTCCACAAACTGCCTTAGAGTTTGGTTGGCACCCTTGACTCACTTTTGAATCTCCTTGTCTCTTGTCCGGAACAATTCACTGCTGCTTTGCACTTGACTTATTCAATTGTCTTCTGCAATACAACATTTAGTTTCATCTAATCCTGGAGTATCCAAACTTCTGGCTGCTCTGGGCCATGTTGGAAGAAGAGTTGTCTTGAGCCACACATTAAATACACAAACACTAATGAAAGATGATAAGCGAAAAAAAAAGTCCATGCATAATTTTTGTGATATCTGCCACCACAGATAAGGAAAAATGCCCTACATAATAATCCTAATTATGCAGTAGCCCATTTAAAGAGTCCTTTAAAATCGTTGGGCAGGTCCTAAGTTTGAGATCACTAATATAGAAAATGTATATATCTAAGTAACGAGACATCTCTTTTTTAAATGATTTTTACTATAAAATTAAAACGAAAGTGGGCAACATGAAACAAGTGGTATATTGACATTGTATTTGAGAAACTAATGTATCAATATCAGCTTTGATGAAAGTAGTAGGAATTCTCAGTGAGATCTCAAGGTGCTCATTAGATTTTTGGTTCTAATTTTACTCTGAATGTGCTTCATTCGTGAAAATAGGTGCTCACAAAAGCAGTGCTGCCAGAAAGCAAGGACATGAATAAAGCACAATTGTGAAGCTAGAGATATTTGTCCCTGGGAAGATCTGACCTGTAAAAGTCCAGTAAGGAGACATGATCCATTTCTCTTTAAGGTGCATGTCAGATTGCAGCTCCATGCATTCCGTTCCAAAATTAGCAGGTAACAAATTTATGTCAACTACAAATGGGGTTGCAAATGTACCAAAATATGGTTATTTTCTTATAAATCTTGACATCTGTTTTCAAATTCTTTTATCAAATAAAAAGCAAGATCAGATATTTTTTGCTGTTCACAGGACTGTGGTCAACCAATGTGTCAAAATGCATAAAACTGTTTGCCTTAATTTGAACTTGCCATAATTTCAGTTTCATTTGTAATGCTACTCTGGTTTGAGACCTTATATTGATAAATTGGTTTTCACCTTGAAGACGCATATTTAACTCATGTGAATGGTTAAATCCACTAAAAATGCTAAATTCTGGAACAAATTTGTGTGTTTTTTTTTGATTCCATAAATGACTTAACAACTTGTTACAAATCCTAAAATCTTTTCAACATTTGGTCTCAACTTAGCCATTTATTTCCAAAAAGTAAATGATGTCACCATAGTCAGCATCAATATGGAATTGGCAATGATTCAATTCCTTGGCTCTTATCAAATTCAGTCTTGATGGCTGTTTATACAACATTACCCATTTTGAAAGTTTTAGTGCATAAATTTTCTTTAGGAACTATGCAGACATACTTCATTAGATGTGATTGTGGGTGGCAATTACATTGCCTTCTATTAATTTTTCAAGTCCCTGTCTTTTATCTACCATCCCTAGGGCACTACCAGTAACTATACCAGATATGTTATGGACAAAAACAATCCCTTTAATGTATTTTTTTACTGCCTCATGTAAATCTCTTGATTTAGTTGCGTCTTTTAATGACACTAAAGAAGCTATTTCTTTAGTGACATTATGGTCCTCATCAATACCTCTGATAACAATGGCAAGCTGAGTCATATTTATAGCACAGTGTTGTTCTCCATCACCAAAGCATAACATTTGAAATTAGCAGACTTACTCTCCAAACTGCTTTCAATAAATTTTCCAATTCTTCAATTTGCCTGGCTATAGTCTGGTGAAAGAAAGTGATTTTAGAAATAACCCCCTTTTTTCCAGGGCAAATTATATCTACCATGCTTTCCATACATTGCTTAATGAACTCACCATCAGTAAATGGTTTTGGATTTTTTTGTGATTAAATATGCTACCACATATTTACAATAGAATCTCAGTTGCCACTTTTTAAAAAAAATTTAGTTGAGAAGGCAGACTTTATTTCAGTTCCACTATTTTGTCCTTTGGTGCAATTTTACAACACCACCCTTAATACGTATCAAATTTAGCAGCATGTTTTTAGATATAATGTCTTTTCAAATTACAGTCTGTAAAAACTTGCAAATTACATACAAATTAAACAGAGTGATTTGCTATTTGCCTCGACCAAAAAAGTAGTCATCTGTCTCCTCTTCCTTCATCTAATTTTGCTTTCTGTTTATTTTTTTTGAGGTTCTGATTTATGATATTGCAGAAGCCATGAGTTTAAAAATATATTAATAGATAAGAAACTACATTTATTTTTATTATGAAAATTAAGTGACAGGAAAATAGAAGCAAGGTTTGGGCCCTTCCACATCTGTGCTGCTGATGCTGGTGAGGGGAGGCTGATTGTAAAGTTCAGCAGGTGATATATAAGGTGCTGCTGAGGTGTGGAAGCACCTTAATAATCGAGTAAGAATGCTTACTGACTTCTAAATAACATTCAATACCTAACATTGCAATGGTAGGTTGAATTATTATAGTTAATCACCACCTTACCAGTTCACCACAAGGACATGGAATGTCCGATGGTGTCAGTGCAGCTGCTGCTCTGGAAGCCACACATGTAAAACTGAAGCCACGCATGTGTACGAACAGAGCCTACCAAGCTCATGCTCAAGATCTGCCCAATTGAGTTCCACCAAAAAAATTAACAAAAATTCTCATAATATTTTAAATAAGTCTATGATTTTGTGTTGGGCCACGTTCATAGCCATCCACATGAGGTCTGTGGACCGAGGTTTGGACAGCCCTGACATCAGTTGAGAGTTACTAATCCAGGCACTGGGGAAAAAGGCTACGAAAAATATAGAGATGAGCCATGAGAAAATAGCTACATAAACATGCAAGATTTTCTTAAGTGAATAGAGTTAATTTATTCTCGACTTTGGTGCATTTTCACTGCTGTGTCTAAGGACGTTTTCCCCTTTGCTCTCTGCACAAGGACAGACGCAGCAGAGTCACCAAGTTCTGTAGTTGAAGCTATGACAGATTGTAAGTTAGAACCTAGAACTCTGGCAGAGCAGAGTACACATCCGCAGTGTCCGCAGAGGCCCTGTGCACCTCTCTGAATGTCAAGTTCACGTCTTCATGTCAGAATGGCCTCTGCTGTCCTCTGGCCCTCACAAAATTGTGTGAAAATCAAAAGAGACTATATATTTAAAAGTGTTTGGTGAGGTTCAAAGTGTTACACAATTATGGAAATTAAGCATCGCATGGACTTTGTGACGTCAAATTTGGTGTCCCAGCGGATTGTTTTGTTTATGCTCAGCTCTGCTTTAGAGAGACCTAAGGTTCAAAGAGACAAAATGTGATTGCGTATGGACATTCCATAATGTTCCTCTTTCTGAATGCACAACCCAAAACACAATCACACAGACTTGCACATTCTAAAAGGACTTAGCCAGTCTGAATAGTGAAAAGCTCAGAAACTCACAGCAGTGGGCAGCATTTTAATGACAAACTGGTTCACCTGCCTATTTTATTGATTGCAAAAATCAGTTCTAAAAGCTAAACTTTGGGGTTATTTCGCATGTAAATCAGCCTAAACCATAGCAGCAAGCATCCAGATATCAACTCCAATCCCACTTTAGCTTGAGTATCTTAGAACATATCTAAATCAATTTTTCACTTTTGAGATGTAAGAGATTATTATTATTATTATTATGTACTGCCTTAGAGCTGAAAATAGCACCTTACCAAGCACTGGAAAACCTAATTATTCTGCTCTATAAAGTTGTGAGTTTTAGGCAAACTACCCAATCTCTTTGGCCTCAGTTTTCCCATCTGCAAAGAGAACTAGTAAGAGCTAAACTGTCTACATCAAAGATAAACAATACTGAAAGTGATGTCATGATGAGGTAATCACATGGTAGACTGCCGCTCCAGATGGTCAGGGGAAGTAAAACATATTTGGTTTCATATAATGAAAACATTATTTAGGGAATTAAAGAAATAAAGTTATTAAAATGTTTGATGCATGATTAATTATAATAGGACAAATTATGCAATTGATTCTTTTTCTACAGGCAACCAGTACTGCAAGCTTTTTCATTATGGCCCTTCCCCAAGGATCCTTTTTAAACATTTTTTTCTAATTTCCTTCCCCCATTAGATGGTAGGTACCACAGATATCTCTCATAACTGTTTAAGTACTGTGTCCCTTTGGAAAACCACCAATATTTATGTTTTGTCACCTAGTCCCCCAACTAAGAATTAATTTTCACTTTCTTTCTTTTTTTTAGGGACAGAGTCTCACTTTGTCACTCTTGGTAGAGTGCTGTGGCATCACAGCTCTCAGCAACCTCCAGCTCTTGGGCTCAGGTGACTTTCTTGCCTCAGCCTCCCCAGTAGCTGAGACTACAGGTGTCCCCCACAATGCCCAGCTATTTTTTGTTGTTGTTGCAGTTTAGTCGGGGCCGGGTTTGAACCCACCACCCTTAGTATACAGGCCGGTGCCCTACTCACTGCGCCCCAAATTTTCACTTTCCTGAAGACAATTTTGCTAAGGATGGATGATCTGGTCTAAACTTACTATGCCCAGTGGGTTATTGATTAGGGCATACTCATGGAGAGCTTAACTACACGCAGATACTATTATACCCATCTTAGAGATGGGGAAAGCGGGGCACAGCCAGGTCCAGCAACTTCCCTGGAGACATACAGCTGCTGAGGAGCCTGGCCCAGTGGCACCTGCTGTTCTACGACCTGTCACTTGCCACACGTTTGCACCTTGCTATGTGTCCCATAACAACCCAGAGCGTGCTCAGATTGAATGTCAGGGTTTTTGTATCTTCTGGTTTCTGTAGTTGTGTGCCACAGAGGCTTTGGGTGGTGTTGGCCTCTTAAAGACTCTTTCTTGACGGTCTGATCTTATCCTGCCTCATTCGCCAGTCCAACAAATGCCCATTATAGAAGCACTTGTGAAGGGACTTGGGGAGGGGACACTAACATAATACCCAATTTTCTTCCTGGTTTCAAAGAGCCAAATAATGTAGTTGGACAGATAAAGCAATTAGACATACAAGGCAACCAGTACTGCTAGAAAGAGTATTCTAGAAGTCACAAGAAGTACAGACAAAATGCTACCAGTGATAAAGACAAAATGCTGAGGGGTCTCACCTTTCACCCAGTGGTAAGGGCCCCCACTCTTCTCATCAGTCTCCCAAAAAACACTTGTGGCAAAGGCTGAATGGCTGGTTAAGTTACATCCCAATCACACATATCTATTCCTATTTTCAGATAGGTACTATCTTCAGATGGTCCCTAGTTTCAGATGGAACCATGGGGCCAACAAGTATGGAAAGGATTCTCTGGGTATAAGAGGTCAACACTGACCAGGGGGTGGATCTTATGTCACAAGGGACAGCCAAACAGCTGTGGGCACAAAAATTCCCCTCCAGTGAGGACGGCTGGGCCGAACACAGTCTCCATCACCTGGGGTGTCTGCAGATGCTCCAGAGACCACAGGAGGAGCCAAACCATAGACTGGTGCTGTCAGCATTCAGGCCAGACCTCCTTTCTTGCCTCTTGGAATTGAAGAGGAGTTGAGCAATTTCGAAACCTGCGTACATGCAGATGTAAGAAATGCCGAGTCTATGAGCTTCAACTGGGTGAGGTGGAGTCTGCGATGGGTGGCAGAAAGCCTTGGGCCATGGCAGAGGACTCAGGGCCAGCATGAAACTGCAGCCCCTTGAGGTCCGAATTTCTCCAGATCACACAAGCTGGGGGCCAGGTCTAAACTCTGGGTCCCCAGGTCATCTCAGGGCATCCTCCACTTCCACCTTGTGCTTCAGGATCCATGATGTTTCTCTCATAATGGTTAAAGTCATGGAAAGTAGGCACCTCATGAAGTGTTACATTTGTTGAATTAAACATATACTGAATTTCCTCTTAAATATGTATTCCACATCACTAATTCTGTCTTTCATTACATCACTTGCACCTTTACTGCCTCTGGAGCTGATGTTAGGCTTTTCTGTTCTAATCTCCAAGTAATTTCTACTTCACTGAAAGCTCCTGATTTACAATCATCTATCTACGATTTCTCAACACTGTCAACTAGGTGATCCAACCTTGTCTGCGGTACTCATGGACTTGTTTTGTGTTTGGTCTCCTGGGTAGTGGCTGTCCCCTTGTGTCCCTCTGTGCAGGACGGCCTTTGTGGTCTTGTGAAGGTTAGTGTAGAGGGAGACACTCCAGCAGAATCCACTCCTGGTGCAGAGCAGGCCTGGCTGGTCTGGGGAAGAGTTGGGCAAGCAGAGAATTAGAGGCCACATTCCAATACAAGTCCTGCCATTCTTTTCCAAATCTTCAGACCCCTCTGCCCAGTATTTTAACCCTGCATAGCTGGATGTGCTGACTGTGCTAAGACCTTGCAGTTCTCTGAGAACCTGGGGCAGAAGGACAGGGATAGCAGTTGGTTCATGCTTTATGAAAGTGAGGCTAAGCCATTTTCAACCCAAGCTGAACTTAACATTGTCACCAATTCCATGGAAGCCACTGTGACAAATCTGACACTGTTAGAGTTGGGATGAGTTGGTGTAAAGCCATTTAGAGAGGGTTGGTGCAACATATTGTACTGAATTTGGTAGATCAGGTTTAAAATCTTGACCAGCAGCCTGCACAAAGCTTTGCAGAGAAGACCCGCCCCTCTCTCCTTCCACACACCCTCATCCACACCCTGCATTGAACCCAAGGTTTGGTGCAGGTCTGAGTCCTGGACCTGGAATGAATGGACCACAAAGCACTATTCAGTCAGAAGGAGTTACTACACCTGCCACTGGGGTTGTGTCCACACATGTATTGTCCAGCTCCAAGATGTTTTTTTTACTTTGTCCCCCTGGTTAGAGTGCTGTGGCATCATAGCTCACAGCAACCTCAACTCATCATAGCTCATCATAGCTCACAGCAACTGATCCTCTTGCCTCAGCCTCCCAAGTACCTGGGACTACAGGCGCCCGCCACAATGCCTGGCTACAGCTTCAAGATTTTTAAAGTCCTAACCTTGGATAATAAATGATGCTTACTTTAATGCTCCAGGCTACCTGTTGTGGCCAAGTTCAAAGAGATTAAGTTGATGGTTCAGCGTGGCTATGACCAGAGACTCCTACATAAGCAAACATTGAAATTATATTGTAGCTAAGTAATTTGTAAAAAAAAATGGACTCCCTCCAACAAGCTAATGAACAGAGAAAATCTAAGAATAAGAGAATCTAAGGAAAAATAATATCACATAGCAAACTTATAAAGCCATCATATTTGGAGAGCCAAACAGCAAGAAAGACATTTCAACCTTTATGTTCAGAAAGTATTTATTGAGAACCAAGTCTTATTTCTCCTCTTACACGTGTGTGTTTTTGAAAATTAAAATCTCTGTGATAACAAATCTAGTCATATGTGTATGGGAGCTACTGCAAAATTTCCCCTAAGAATCAACTAAATTATAGCGAAGAACTATCTGAATACTTGTGATAAGAGTAGAAAGAATCATAATGATAGAAATACATAGAAGAATGTATTTTTACCTTTTCAACAACCAGGGAGGCAGCATTGTCCGTGCTTATGAGCACAAACCTTAGGGTCTATCGGTTACTGTCTTTGTGAGCCCTGGTGCAACCCGATGGTCCAGTGATGAGAGCTGCTTCTTACAGGTACAGGTATATCAGGGAAGCAACTTATCTACGGCACTTAGCAACAGTACCCAGTCAATGATAGGGCCTCATTTGTTGCAGAGCTCTAGGGGCCCAGAGGGGTGGCTGAGGGGCTGCAGCTCAGATTTCCTCCTTTTAAATTCCCCCATATTCTGTGCCACCTGTTATGACTATTATTTGGGACATAACCAGTGCCTTCCTGTCTACTCAGGTCATTCATTCATTCCATAAATATTTACTTAGTGTCCACTGTGTTTCAGACACTGTGTACATAAGTGCAGCATTATTTTCACCAGGAAAACTTTAGAAGAGCTTTAAGTTTACACCAAGGATTCTCAATGAGAAATGCTTCCTGGCTTCTCTGCCCCTGGCACTGCCCTGCTGTGCTCTGCTTTGCTGTTTGAATAAGTCTTCTCTCTCCTGGCTTCCCTCTTTGCCCAATCCGCCCAAAGACGCAGAGTGTTCTCTGCCTTTCTTCCTTAACAAAACAAGATGATTTCAGAAGCTCATTCATGCTAAAATATAAATAATCCATAAGTCCTAAAGCATTAGCCTTTATCTGAGTTCTTTTATTTAACCTGCACATGAAGCCTGGAGGCAGAATGGACCTGGAAGTGTGTGATCCCAGCTCTCAGCTGGGACAACCACCCAGCTCCAGAGCTCCACCACCAGTTGGCTTTGCTGTGTTGATCTTGAGCCCGTGGGGCAGCCAGATTTCTCTCTCGTTTACGTTTCAGCTCTAGTCCTTCTATTTACTTGCTTTAGCTGGGGGTGGAGTGCTGTCTGTCGGTTTTGTTCTAACTTGTGACTATTTTCCACCTTATGAAATATAGATCCAGGGTGTCAGTTATCTGAGCCATCAAGCAGGTTGCAAAACCCTTCCCTTTCCCACGTGAAAGCAAAGAGGAGGAGTGGGAGCTGTCTACAATTAATCACCCATTAGTTGGATTTTTAGGACTGTTTGCCCCTCACCTATGTTCCACCCCTGCTCTCCTGCCTCCCCACTCCCCTTTGGCCAGTCACTGTATGTTCTAGAAGATGTTACTCCGGAAGACGTCCCATGTGGGTGGAAACTAAAGACTTTACTACTTTTCTGTCCATGCTCTGCTCTGAGCTCCCTATCTTTCATTTCTCCATCACCAGAGAGATGGGGATCTATGATTCCTCGTGCCTGTCCCCTGCTGGGCAGAGTTGTCACCCTCGAGGTCTTCTGCATTCAAACTGCTGGCAGTGGTCCCATCCTTAAATATTCTGACGGTTCAAGAACTATGAAATAGGAAGATGTTAAAGACATCTGGAAGTGACACATTGTGTCACGAAGGTTTAACAAGCTCTAGATGGATCTCAAAATGGGTCTTTGAGGTGCTGGTGATACAATAGGTGCAATAGGTGCTGGTGGTTTGGGGCTGGGTGGGGTGAGGGATGACTAGCCCAAGAACCAAGGAAATCACATCGGTATTTCAGTATCACCTAAGGTAAAGGTAATACTCATCTATCTTTACATTTGAGACTTTGATCTCAACAATGGCAGCCATAAACTTGCTTATAGCTCACTGTAAAATTTACTGTGCTTGGCTTAAATAAATAAACAAGTCGGAGGCTAGCAGATGCCCAGCGATGGCTACTGCGGAAGAGGTTTGCCTTCCTTGCAGATGGAAGCAGAGCAATTGTCTTACCTGACCTCAAAAGTACTTTTCCTACCTTCTATTCCACTTGGATACAAAAACTCTTTGAAGTTAAAATAAGCAGAAATAAAAGGACAGAAAACAAACAGTAAACTTAGAAAACATTTCTCTGGACAGTAGTAAATCTCTTGACTCTTTAAAAAGAGATAGGAAATGCAAAGAAAAATTTCTTTCAGTCCTATTGACAGGCAGACTGTCTAAGTTTATTAACAATTTCCCCTTTGTTTATTTTCTTCTTTCCAAGCAGAACACCTTCATCTAGTAATATGAAGATGTGACATCTTCAACCTTTTAAATTAATTTAATCCCAAGTGGAGGTGGAAGTTGTTACAAAATGGTACAAAAGAAGAACTGGAATGGTTTAGCTTTTATTTTCTTTCTTAGGGGTGCATTTTTATTTACAGTTCATGAAATACACAGAATGACTAAAAGATGGCATGAATTTATACTTACCAAGAAAAATAATAACAGTATTAAACAACATTGTATCTTATTACCCATGTGATATTCAGGCAGCTGGTAAACAAGTGGTGTGTGTGTGTGCATATGCGTGTGGGTGTGTATGAGCATGCCCATGTGGTGCCTACCTCATGTGTTTAAAAAATACACGCAGTAACATGAATAAACTGGAGAAAGTGCAGAACTGGGCAAAGGTAATATTGCCAGCCAATATTAACTTACAATCTTCCTTGAGTATTTTAACATAAACATTCATACAGAAAATGGCAAGATGAAAACTATGGAACCCAGAACCAACTCCTTTATGTGTGAAGGGGAGTTGGTGTCACTTGGTTACATAATGTGGCTTTGTAAAACTAAAATAAACCATCTGTTCAGAAAAGCCCAGAACAGGGAGGCATTACTGGGACTTGTGTCTGTGTTGAGAGAGCATTCAGTACACTGATTTTCTATTGTCCCAACTCTCTGATGGCTTTGCCCAACCTCGAGACATTCCACAAAAGAGATGTTTAATTAGGTGGCACCATCATGGTTGAAACCCACAGGGCCAAAACAGAGGGCAGCTGATCAGAGGTGCAGGAAAGGCTCTAAGAGTGTTCCACCATGTTTGGTACCATGGGCCACCAGACCCTGTCCTCAGAGATGGGGCTTTGGCCTGTAAAGCATCAGCTACAGCATGCTCCCAGTGGAGAATGTGCCGACCTCCATGTGGTGGGGAGCAATGTCTATCCTATTACTCAAGGTTCTGCAATGGGCAGTATTTGAGGCATCTTTTTTAGTGACAATGAAACTCACCCTTGCATATATGGCAACCTGGCCATCTGTGGGCAGCAGAGGTCTGGATGTCTAGATTGAAACATGCTCTGTACTACAATGAACTCCTTCTGCATAAAAGGAGGTGGGGGGGAGGAAGATGGGGTCAGAAATGAGCTGCTGACCTGCTTCCAGGCAGTGGGATTGAGGGGTCACAGTGGATGGGTGTTAGCATCAGGGAGGCCTCTGCTGACATTGTCACTCTGCTGACTGGAGCCGGCTCCATGTGCCTGGAGCTGCCATGGCCTTCTCCACAGCTGGGGCAGGGGTCGGTGGAGAGACCAAGAAGATGAGACCCCTCCCCGAAGATAACAGCTCACAGTATACTGTATATACAAAAGTGAGCAGAGTTCAGATTCCCTCCTATTTTATCCTATAAGAGAGACCCTCTAAAACCCAGCACTCCTTCCCTAGAGAGGACTTACAAATGTGCCATGGCACTCTCCCACCAGGCATAAAACTGTATAAAACTGTACATATTCTCTACCTGCAATTATGAACTCCCAGCACTCCCCTCCACTCTCAGCGCAAGGTCTGGAGGCCTGTCCCCCATGGAGTCCAGATTCTTGGGCATGTTCTCAAGAGGTGTGGACAGGGTGTGGGCTGTCGCTGGTCCGAGCTGATTCTGCAGCACAGGAGTAAGGAGAAGACAGTGAACTGAGGGAACAATACAGGAGAGGAAGACATGGTGCCCTGTGGCACAAAGCAACAGCAGCAGTGGTGGGAACAATGGGGCTCACACCCCTAAGGATATTTTGGAGAGAAAATTCCTGCCTCTCTGGGCAACCAGAGGAAGCCAGGCATCTTCTCTGGTGGCAGCCACTGGCAGAACAGATCTGGGATGGAAACTCAGGCCCCACGAATAAAGGGTATGCCTGAGGCAGTGCCTGTCTGGGCATGGCCTGTGGAGACTCGCGCAGAGACGGCAATACTCCCAGGGCGGAGTTGAGACAGAACGACTGCTTTAGTGAGCCTAAGAAACACCCGACCCTCGGGTGATTGTAGCTGAGACAAAGGCAGGCGGGCAGAGGCTGGGACTGACAGCTTAGTATGAGCTCTAACTGTTCCCACCCCAACACAGACTGCAGTCGAGACAGACATGCCAGCTCTGGGTAGTGGCACAGACCAGGGCTGAGTTTCAGTTTCTGTGAACTCAAAGAGCATCTGATCTGGAGGGGAATATAGCTGTAACAGAAACAAATTCTGTGAAATTTTTCTATTCTGTCAGCAATATCAATCAGGGGCAGGGCTGGAACTGAGTGAACTTCCCCAGCTTCCGTTAAGCACATGAGGTTGTCAGGTCTCAGCTCCCACTGCTGGATAGTGACAGAGAGCGGTGGCCTGGCTGAGGAGACATAGATTTCCCTGTGACTCAGGCAGGCACCAACCCCTGGAGCATATGCTCATTGGTCACAGCCCTGTGGGGTTACCAATGACTGGGTGTGACAAGGTACAAGTTGGGGAAGGAGGCATCAACCTTCCCAGACTAATTTGTTTGCTGAGTGGGTCCTTCTGACCTCATGGAGCAATGGAGTGAGTCATACTTGGACTACCAGCAGACCCCTGCTATCTGGTTGTCAGAGACCTTTTGAACTCTCCCACCTGAATCTGGTTCTGACTAGGACAATTGATTTGGACCTCTTAAACTGGGCCAATAACACGAAGACTATCCAAAGTGGTACCCTGGGTGTGTGGTTGTGGGAAAGTTGGATTTTCCTTTTCCAGTTGTTGCCTGGGATGGGCAGGGTGACTTAATTGCTGGTATTTCTCCCCAGCTGAGACTTCAATCCAGAGTAACTGATTCACTAGGGTAGGACAGACAGGAGCTGAAAACAAGACAGAGCCACTTAGCCCCACCACAACAAGCAGCTCCCCAGTTTCTTAGGCTGTAGCACTGTATAGGTCTTTTGAAAAGCTCTAGGGGAAAAGGTCCAGACATCAGTTTCAGCTCTTGGGCAAAGGGCGGGTTAATCACTACTCCAGGAGCCCCCAATCCAACTTCACCTTATCTGCTTATCTAGCCAAATGGTGTAAAATAATCATAGGAAATCAGCAGAAAAACTCTGGTAACATGAATAATAGAGTAGATCAACTCCCCCAAGGAACAACATGGAGGACACAACTGAAGATCCCATTCATAAACAGATGGCTGAGACATCTGATATTGAATTCAGAATTTGGGTTGCAAATAAGATTAAAAGAATGGAAATAAAGTTGGAATTAGAAATTCAAGGAGCACTTCATAAGTTGTCTCAAGAATTCAATGAATTCAAAGACAAAATCACCAAAGATTTTGACACATTGAGACAAGAATTTGCAGCCCTCAAAGATCTGAGAAATACATTAGAATCTCTCAGTAAAAGAAAGGAACAGGCAGAAGAAAGGATTTCTGACATTGAAGACAAAGCTTTTGAATGCTCTCAAACAGTCAAAGAGGAAGAGAAGTGGAGAGCAAAAGCTCTCAGAGAGCTCTGGGATAATTTGAAGAAAACTAATATTCACCTTTATAGGAATTCCTAAAGGTGACAAGGTGGCTTCGAAAGGCACAGAGGCTGTTCTGCATGAGATTATGAAGGAGAACTTTCAACATGTGCCAAGAGCTTCTGAAATTCAGATAGCAGACAGTTTCAGAACTCCAGCATGACTCAACCCAAATAAGACATCTCCTAGACACATTATAATTAACTTAGCCAAAGTTAAAATGAAGGAGAAAATTCTGAAAGCAGCCAGACATAAGAAAACCATAACTTATGAGGAGAAGAATATTAGAATGACTGCAGATCTCTCTACAGAAAACTTACAAGCTAGAAGAGCATGGTTATCAAGTTTAATCTCCTAAAACAAAATAACTTTCAACCCAGGATCCTGTATCCAGTGAAACTGAGTTTCATTTATGATGAAGAAATTAAATACTTTAATGACATTCACATGTAAAGAAATTTGCCATAACTAAACTAGCTCTCCAGGATATTCTTAGACCTATCCTCCATTACAACCAGCACAATCCTCCACCACAAAAGTAAATTTACTCAGAAACTTTTGAACAATTTCCAACTTCACAGCAGTGAAAGGATTAAAAATTGTCCACTGGACTTTTGAAAAACTAGATACCCCAAATTCTACCAGGCTTATCAACAATTACACTTAATGCAAATGCCTTAAATTGCCCTCTCAAGAGGCACAGGTTGGCTGACTGGATACAAAAACTCAGCCAGATCTCTGTTGTATACAAGAATCTCATCTTATCTTAAAAGATAAATACAGTCTCAGGGTGAAGGGATGGTCATCTATATTTTAGACAAATTTTAGGAAATCAGAAAAAAGCAAGTGTTGCAATTTTATTCACAGATACAATAAGTATTAAACCAACAAAAGTAAGAAAAGATAAGGATGATCACTTCATATTTGTTAAGGGTAACACTCAACATAATGAGATTTCAATTATTAACATTTATGTACCCAATCAGATTTCACCTCAGTTTATAAGAGAGACTCAACAGATACGAGCAACTTGATTTCCTCCAGCACCCATAATAGTCGGAGATTTTAACACTCTTTTGGCAATGTTGGATAGATCCTCCAAAAAGAATCTAAGCAAAGAAATTTTAGACTTAAACTTAACCATTCAACTATTGGATTTAGCAGACATCTACAGAATGTTTCATCCTAACAAAACTGAATACACATTCTTTTCATCAGCCCACAAAACATACTCCCAAATCGATCACATCTTAGGTCACAAGTCTGACCTCAGAAAATTTAAAAGGATAGAAATTCCTTGCATCCTCTTAGACCATCATGGAATAAAAGTTAAACTCAGTAACAACAGAAATCTGCATACTCATATAAAGACATGGAAACTAAATAACCTAATGCTGAACGAGAGCTGGGTCATAGACGAGATTAAGAAGGAAATTACCAAATTTTTGGAACAAATTGATAATGAAGACACGAATTATCAGAAACTCTGGGATAATGCAATGCAGTCCTAAGAGGGAAATTTATAGCACTGCAAGCCTTCCTCAAAAGAAAAGAATGAGAGGAAGTTAACAACATACTGGGACATCTCAAGTAACTGGAAAAGGAAGAATATTCTAATCCCAAACCCAGTTGAAGAAAAGAAATAACCAAAATTAGAACAGAATTAAGTGAAATTGAAAACAAAAGGATTATACAATAGATCAATAAATCAAAAAGTTAGTTTTTTGCAAAGTTCAATAAAATAGGTAAACCTTTGGCTAACCTAACCAGGAAAAAAAGAGTAAAATCTCTAATTTCATCAAAAGTGGTAAAGACCATATAACAACAGACTTCTGAGAAATTAAAAAAATCCTTAATGAATATTACAAGAAATTCTCAGAAATATGAAAATCTGAAGGAAATAGACCAATATTTGGAAGCACACCACCTTCCTAGACTTAGCCAGAATGAAGTGGAAATGTTGAACAGGCCTATATCAAGTTCTGAAATACCATCAAATGTACAAAATCTCCCTAAAAAGAAAAACCCAGGACCAGATGGCTTCACATCAGAATTCTACCAAACCTTTAAAGAGGAACTAGTACCTATATTACTCAACCTTTTTCAAAATATAGAAAAAGAAGGAATACTACTCAACACATTCTATGAAGCAAACATGACCTTGATGTTTGAAAACCAGGAAAAGACCCAACAAGAAAAGAAAATTATAGACCAATATCACTAATGAATATTGATGCAAAAATATTCAACAAGATCCTGGCAAACAGAATTCAGCAACACATCAAAGAAATTATACACCATGACCAAGTAGGTTTTTATCCCAGGGTCTCAAGGCTGGTTCAATATACATAAATCTATAAATATAATTCAGCACATAAACAAATTAAAAACCAAAGACCATATCATTGTTTCAATTGATGCATAAAAAGCTTTTCATAATATCCAGCATCCTGTCATGATCAGAACACTTAAGAAAATAGGTATAGAAGGAACATTTCTTAAACTGATAGAGGCCATCTACAATGAACCCATAGCCAATATCATATTGAATGGTGTAAAATTAAAATCATTTCCACTCAGATCAGGAACCAGGCATGGTTGCCCATTGCCTCCACTGCTTTTTAACATTGTAATGGAAGTCTTAGCCATCGCAATTAGGCAAGAAAAGGTGATCAAGGGAATCCACATAGGGTCAGAAGAGATCAAACTTTCATTCTTCACAGATGATATGATTGTATATCTCAACAACACCAGGGATTCTACTACAAAACTCTTAGAAGTGATCAAGGAATAAAGCAGTGCTCTCAGGTTACAAAATCAACACTCATAAATCTGTAGCCTTTATATATACCAACAATAGTCATGCTGAAAAAACAGTTAAGGACTCTATTCTGTTCACAGTAGTGCCAAAGAAGATGAAATATTTGGGAGTTCACCTAACAAAGGACATGAAAGATCTCTATAAAGAGAACTATGAAACTCTAAGAAAAGAAATAGTTGAAGATGTTAACAAATGGGAAAACATATCATGCTCATGGCTGGGAACAATCAACATTTTTAAATTTCCATACTGTCCAAAGCTATATACAATTTTAATAAAATCCCTAGTAAGTCTCCACTGTCAAACTTTAAAGATCTCAAAAAAATAATACTTTGTTTTATACGGAATCAGAAAAAGCCTCAAATAGCCAAGACATTACTCAGAAATAAAAACAAAGCAGGAGGAATCACATTACCAGACCTCAGACTATACTATCAATTGATAGTGATCAAAACAGCATGGTACTGGCACAAAAACAGAGAGGTAGATGTATGGAACAGAATAGGTACCAAAAGATGAACCCAGCTACTTACCATTATTTGATCTTTGACAAGCCAATTAAAAACTTTCAATGGGGAAAAGAGTCCCTTTATAACAAATGGTGTTGGGTGAACTGGCTGGCAACTTGTAGAAGACTGAAACTAGACCCACATCTTTCACCATTAAGAAAGATAGACACTCACTGGATTAAAGATTTAAACTTATGACATGAAACTATAAAAGTACTAAAAGAAAGTGCAGGGAAGACAATTGAAGCAATCTGCCTGGGTGAATATTTTATGAGGAGGACTCCCCAGGCAATTGAAGCAACACCAAAAATACATTAACTGGGACCTGATCAAACTAAAAAGCTTCTGCACAGCCAAGAACACAGTAAGTAAAGCAAGCAGACAGCCCCCAGAACGGGAGAAGAGATTTTCAGGTTATGTCTCCAACAAAGGTTTAATAACCAGAATCCACAGAGAACTCAAACGTATTAGCAAGAAAAGAACAAGTGATCCCATCTCAGTGTGGGCAAGGGACTTGAAGAGAAACTTCTCTGAAAAAGACAGGCACACGGCCAAGAGATATATGAAAAAATGCTCATCATCCTTAATCATCAGAGAAATGCAAATCAAAACTACTTTGAGATATCATCTAAATCCAATAAGATTAGCCCACATCACAAAATCCCAAAACCAGAGATGTTGGTGTGGATGTGGAGAAAAGGAAACACTTCTACACTGCTGATGGGAATGCAAACTAATACATTCCTTTTGGAAAGATGTTTGGAGAACACTTAGGGATGTAAAAATAGACCTGTCATTCGATCCTACAATTCCTCTGCTAGGTACATATCCAGAAGACTTAAAATCATATTATAACAAAGATATTTGTACTAGAATGTTTATTGTAGCCCAATTCATAATTGCTAAGTCATGGAAGAAGCCCAAGTGCCCATCAACCCATGAATGGATTAATAAATTGTGGTATATGTACACTATGGAATATTACGCAACCTTAAAGAAAGATGGAGACTTTACCTATTTCATGTTTACATGGATGGAGTTGGAACATATTCTTCTTAGCAAAGTGTCTCACCAATGGACGAAAAGGTATCCAATGTACTCAGCTCTACTATGAAACCAATTATAGCCCAAGAATATGGGGAAAGAGGAGAGGGAGGAGAGGAGGGGGGGAGGATGAATGGAGGAAGGGTAATTGGTGGGACCACACCTATGGTGCATCTTACAAGGGTACATGTGAAATTTACTAAATGTATAATATGAATGTCCTAACACAATAACTAAGAAAATGTCGTGAAGGTTATGTTAAACAGTTTGATGAAAATATTTCAAACTGTATATAAAACTAGCACATTGTACTCCATGATTGCATTAATGTACATGGCTATGATTTAATAAAAAACAAAACAAAACAAATAGCTGGTAGCAACAGATTAAACAATATAATGTAGATATTGTAGGCCAAATGAGTATAACAATCTGTTTGATTTAATTTCTATTTATCTTTGAAGATATTTTCAGTATTTAGTTTTGATATGTTTTAAATAATTGTTTTATTAAATAATGTCAGAGCTTTTTTTAAAGGGAGCTTTGATAAATGATATGCTCTAAATTGGAACTTCAGGAAATGTTTATGCCACATTAACTTTATGACAAAGATTTGTATGTTCTATATATTCAGTGAATCTACTTCATTTAGCTCCTTATGATTAATATTTTAGGTGATTTTAATTACAAAATCATATGGAGATAGTAATAAATAAGCATTATGTTTTCAGTCTATAATCTGCTTACTTTTGACCCACCAATATATTGTCACTTCCAACTAGTTTCTCATTAGTCACCACCCCAACACTTGCATACTACTTTCCCTTTACGTCTCTGTTAACATAGCCAAACTGGATTACCCTGACATATTTGCTTTGTTCAAATATTAACACAAGCTAAGTTAAAAAGGCAATATAAAATAATATATTATTAACACCTATTAGGAATTCACAATAGTTACAGAATACATACTAAAACCTTCAATCTATCAAACATTTATAATGGACCAATCCCAGTGAAAATGATCAATTGATTCACCATAAATATACAAAATTTTCTCTAATACCTACATTGTAGGTAAGTACATGACTTCACATGAGTTAGTTTTGTGTCTATTCAGCAAAATGGGATATCTAAGCTATTTCAACAATATGATCTATGAAAGATACCCAAATAGAATGAATTCCGAACAAAACTTCTTTGTTATGAATGGGTTTAAGATACTTTTAAAAGAGAATTGTCCAAGTTAGGGCCTTAAAAACCATTTACTTAATTTTAATGCCTAAATCCTTCAGAAATCTAAAGCCCTGGCCTAGGCTTTGCTTCCCAGTGATTTTGGGAAGTTTCGCCCTAACTGTTTCCAGGCGTCTTCTACCCACTGTTCTGCTCCTCCTGACGAGCGCTTGTCCGAGGGAGGCAATAGTCCCTGTGAATCAGAATCTGGTTTTCAAGTATTCAGGGCATGCAACTAGACTATTAAAAGTTGAACATTTGATGTGGTCAAAATCCATCTCCTCTTCTTATGCATTTGATGAATGTCAATTAGTTGTTTTGGTTTTCTCCTAATGATTTACATTAAAAAATTCTTTCCAATTGTATGTTCTTTCAAGACAATACCATACCAAAAATAAATCTGTAGTGTCACATGTGTTCTGCTGAAAACAATTATGTTTCTTCACTGTACGTTTTTTTTCTTTTTTATTAGTTTCATTGACTTTTAACATGTCAAGTAAAAATGCCAGAGAAAAATCCAGTTAAATTATATTCATATGAACAATTACAAGCTACCTCAGAAGGCGGAACTATTTGTTTGACCACAACATATAAATATCAATATCAATACACACACATGTGTATATACATGTGTGCATTGAGATCTGTATCTTCAGACAACAAATGGCCATCAGACACTTTGAAGATTAAGTCTATTTTAAAAACCAAAAAGAAAAAACCTATAAAGCTTTGAAACATGTCTGTAAACCATGTGAAATGCATTTAGCGTTTTCAAAGTGAATTGAAGGCTTTCAATTTCACCAGAAGTAAATTGCTGTCATTATTAATAGCAGACGTGTGGTAGTGTTTTTAATTGAGACCAAAAGTGTGGGTTCTTCTTACAACAAAGACAGTGCGAACTCAGAGGCTGTGAAATACTCTGGAGTGACTTTGAGTTCCTCAGAGGTTTTGTTTCATTTTTTTTCTTTGAAAATGCCTAAAAGTTCAGTGTACAGCCTTAGAGTTTAAGACATAAGATAGTTTGAAAAGTGGCGACAATCCTTAGAGCAGGAAATAAATGTCTTATCATTCAAATGTTAATGAAAGCCAAGATTTGTGGGTTTTAATGATAATTGAAAAAAATTATTCATGCAGATACTTCAGGGAAGCATTGCAGCACCTGCTACATTTCCTTCTCTAACATTCTGTCCCCTGGATCACATACTTCTCTCCAACATGGTTTGGCTTAGGAGTCGAAATATAACTTAATAAGTAAGTTCCTTTAACAAAAGGGCTAATAAAACTGCCAAAGATTTATAAACATAGACTGATATTACCTGGAAAGCAACAAGAAAGTGACAACACTGCAAAGAACTTATATTTAGACAGGGGAGAGAGACATGTGAGCAAATAATTGTGAGTTAGTGGGATGAGTCCAATCATAAAAATAGGCAAGAGGCCCATGGTGTGCACGGAAGGGAACTGGCAAGCGCGCTTTGGGGAGGAAACGTTGCTCGGGGAAGGTTTGCTGGAGCAGTGGTTCTCACATAGAGTGCTTCAGAGTTCCCTGGGGGGCTGCTTAGACACGGACTTCTAGGCCCTGGCTCCCGAGTCTCTGATTCAGTATATTTTTAGCAATTTCCCAGGGGATGCTGAGTTTGTTGGTTAGGAGCCCACCCTTGGAGAACCACTGTCCCAGAGGAGGTGCTGTTTGGCTGTGTTTGTAGGACCACTGCAGGCTCACCCAGGGAAGCAGAGGACAAGGAGCCTCAGGGAACTGTCAGTAACACTCAGGACTATGCAGACGGGCCCAGGTTTGCCAAGGGCCGAAAGGTTTCCCAGGTCACAGGATTGAAACCAAAACAGTCCTGGGAAAACTGGGACAGTTGGTCACCTGGAAACAGTGAGAGGATGAGCCCAGACAGGTGACCATCATTCATCCCCAGTTGTTCTGTTCCAAGGCAAGGACATCAATTTTCACTGGAAAGCCACGTGGAACCATCGAAGGGCCTATAGCAGGGGAGAATTTATGAGGAATTTTAGGTTTTGGAAAAATCGCTTTGAAAGTAATATGGATGATTGATTAGAACAGGGTGAGGCTCAGGGAGGAAGTTCCTGGGTGGCCCTGGTGGGAGCCGGTGTGACCTATGGCAGGTGTCTGGGGTAGAGTAGGGCTGAAGAGAGAGAGGCAGAGTCCTGTGGCCTGGCCCATTAGAGAATCCGGGCATCAACACAGGACTCGGCGGCTCGTGGTCTGCAGCTAAGGGAACAGTGCTGACTAACAGCACCACTTTGCAGATGAGGAAACTGAGGCCTTAACAGTCTGCAACTGACCCAGGCCACGCTGTCAGCCAGTGGAGGAGCTGAGCATGGCTGAACCTCCATGTAGAAAGCATGTGTCTTGCCTGTTCACTCATTGGTCACATTTCTGTAGTGTTTTCTACACACAGCTGGTAGGTAGACGGGGGCAGTGTTATCACAGTGACAGGAAGCTATTCTCAGCGCTGTGCTCTGAGCATCTCTTTAGTCCCTGACCTCCTTCAAGGGGAGCCTCTTGCCTCTTTTCAGAGGAACACCAATCATCACATTTCATGTGGCTTTTATATTCACAGTGTGGCCCCGAGCATGCCTGTTTTTGCTAGCCTGTGTTCTGAGTTCTGCAGGAGTGAAGCACAGGCACACTTGGCCTTTGGCAGTCTTTGGGTGTATACTAAAGTGACTAATATTGGTTTTTAAATGAATTTCTATTGGTTCATGTTAATCCCTTCTCCTGCTTTGACCTCCCTGCCCCCTCGCCCTGTGTCATGGAGCTGCCAAACTGTCTTTGTGGGCTTGTTGACATAGTGGGAGTGTTTCAAGGCTGCTTGAGGATCTCCTTCTACTAAACAGCATTGTTAATTGGAAATAAAGCCTGAGTTTCAGGGTGTGTCAGCCGGCTTAGCAGGGGCTGGTGCAATCTCTATACCACTGCTGCGCAGACAGGGCCAGCAGGCTGTGTGCCTCTGTCTGGGGCAAGCCAGGTTGACATTCAAAGAGGGTGAGGGTCCTGGCAGTGTGCTCAGAGAGACCTGCACAGATACATCCCCTCACCCTGATCCAAAGGAGCCCCGACTCTTGCTACCTGAACGTAACTTTTCTATCACTTCTTTGGTATCTTTGCTTCAGCTCACTATGAGAAGCGTGTCCTGCAGTTTCAACAGGGGTGAGGCCAGCTGGATACAGGGGACAGTGTTGAAGATGTCAAGTTGACTGTAGGGGCTCAGCCTCACTCTGTCTCACACATACTTTCCCCCCTCCCAGTGGAGACTCGGTCATCTGCTGCACCCAGGCTGCTGCCCCTCATCGTGGTTAGCGCCCTCAGATCGTGCCTGGTATTTCACCTTATTGTTGAACTTCTCAGGTAAGCCTGCAGTGTGAGCCAGAGCCTCCCAACGAGGAGTCTAGCCAATATCTCGTGTACAAGAATCTCTCCTAACGGGGCCCATCTGAACTTTACTCTTCTATCAGAGCTTCCCTTGCTTTTTAATTGACTTTGGTTCTCAAACTGACCTTCTGTGCTCTGTTCGGTCTTTGGGTCTCTTGTTTGCTGTTCCTCAGCCAGTTTTGCTTCTGCTCACCATCTTTCTTCCTTCCATCGTCAACCGCCCTGTGTCCCAGGCCTCCAGCCACGAGTTTGCTCACTCCGTGGAGGTGCCAGCACATCTCTGTCAGCTTCTAGTCTTTGTCTTTCAGCCACCAGCAGGCTGGCCTGGCATCTGTTCTAGGAATTTATGTTGATGTAACCATACCTGATCATTTGGAGAAATAATCATTCTAAATGGACTGAAGTCTTCTTGGGTGTTTCACAAGGTCAGGAAGTGGCTTCTTTCTTTTAGATTCATCCTGCGTTCATGGACAATCTTTAAAAATGACTGTTGAGATGTACAACCCTCTGCTTCCCAATTCTTACTCCTGAGACCATGTTATTTTCCTTTATTCTTTTTGAAAAAGATAGATTCATAATTATCAATATAAAAAATTAAGAAATGCGGGAAGATACAGAGAAGAAAGGAAAAAACATTACCCCCAAGTCCATCACAAAGGACTAAGGGTCATTTGAATTATGTGAACACATTTCTAGCCATCTTTCTGAGAGAGGATACCTGGAAAAAGTGAGGGCTAAGGGAACAGGGGTCTTCTCCAGGAGACCCCAAGGATAGCACCTGTGGGGTCCTCCCTGTGGTGACTCAGCTCTTAGGAATTTGTAGAAACTTAACTTCCTGGGACCTGGAAACTAACACTTGCTTCCACTTCTATAAAAGCCGCAGCTCTGTAGAACCTGGAGCCCTTCTCCAACTTGAATCCAACTGACCACTAAGGAAGGCACCCCTGGGCTGGAACTTTTTGATTGGGGATAAAAAGGAGAAGACGGAGCCAGTAGAGAGAGCAGCCATTTCAAACTCTTTATTTGCCAGTGGAGCCGTTGGTATTATTTTGGTGCTCAATTTATTTCCTGAGCCCTAGAATTCACCTCAACCTGTGTATTTTGCATTTGCTGTTGCAAATAAAGCCTTCCCTCTTTTAAACATGGTATTTGGGTGTTCTTTCTCTCCACTGGGGCTCGTCTTCCTGCGGCATTTCCATGAATATACACAGAGAAACGCAGTAACACACAACGTCATCTTCTAGCCCTGAGATTATGTTGTACATCCTATTTTTAAGTAAAAATAATAAAATACAATTTTTCTTAAGTAGAAACTTATGTAAAAACAAAGGGATTTCAAGACTTCAGATCAATGGTGTTTTTTGTTTTTTTTTTTTTGCCATTAGAGATTTTTTTTTTCCTCAAGACATCCTTCTATCATTATTGAGAAAGATCAGGAATATGATAAACGGTAAGACTCATTGGCAGGTTTGCAATATATTTCAATATTAGGTAGGATAGATTCGCTCCTGCTGTGAAAAGTGAGACATTTGAACGCTTTTACTCTGCCTTCTGACTCCTCTCATCTTTATTGTAATTTGTTCCTAATACGTTTTATAGCATTTGTGTCTCATTTTATAACCATAGGTTGTTTAACCTTGGTTCTGTTTGTAAATGTTTCCTTATTTACCACTCATTCTTTTCCTGTGGTACTGCGGCTATTTTACTCTATGTTTCTTATTTTGATTTATCACTTGGTTGGCTGGATTTTATTCCTAAATGCTTGAAAGGAAAACTTGGCTGGACATCAGATTCCTGGACCACTTTCCCTTAGAACCTTGTAAACATTGCTTGACTATCTCCTGGCATGAAATACTAGTCCTCAGTTTCTTTAGCTTTGCTTGGCTTGATTTCTTCAACACATGGTTTTTCAAGGAGGACTCGAGGGTGCCATATTCCTTTAGTTCTTTCATGTTTGGGAGGTTGTACTTGAGTGACATCTTGGTTGGGTGTGACATTCTTAGATTGGAGGTCCTTCCCTTATGATATCGCTGCAATGTACTTTGGTGTGAATGCTGCTGTGGACAGGTCTGAGGCCAGCCAACTGGGCCCCAGGGACGCCTCCATTTGCATGACTGAAGAATTCTTGATTTTTCCCTTGAAGGTTAATAATGACCAGGATAAGATTTTATATTCATTATTTTTATATCCCCATATTTGGGGAAACGTATACCTCTATGATCTGAAAGCCTCTTCTTCTCTCATTTCGGGAAAATATTTTTCCTTTTAAGTCCTTATTTTATATTAGACACTGATTTCTGGCCTTAACTCTATATTTTGATTCTTGCTGTTTCGAATCTATTTACTGGTTCTATAATGGTATTATTTTGGCGCTCAATTTGTCCTGAGCCCTACAATTCACCTCAATCTGTGTTCTTTCCCTAAGATTTCATGGAGTTCTCTTTAATGTTAGGTCAGTGGTTTATGTGCAGAAAGGATAATTTATGAGTTATTTGGCTTAGTTTGCATATTTGGCTGATTAAACTTATAAATCTTAATATCTAATTTTAAGAGGTCAAGTTTAACCCATAAATTTATTGTTCTATTAATAAATGTAAATTTGGTCTGAATAATCTTATAATTTTGAATTACCCCATATTTATTTTTTAAAGTCTCATTTACTTGTGTATTTCCATATCCAAAAAAGAGAAGTAATTTAACCTTCTCAAGTTGAGTGTGATTTCCTGGACCCCAAATTCTAGGCATCAGTGTATTTGCTTATCCAGCAAGTATCTAAGACAGGCCAGGAAGCCGGAACCGTAGGGGCTACACACCGCGGCGTATTCTCTCCATGTACGGAAGTCAGGAGCGTCTGTGCAGGCCGTGCTCTGAACAAGGACGACTGCAAGAGGCATCATGGGAGCTCAAACCCAGCCTGCGCGCTGCCTAGATGGAGCTCCAGCAAGGGCATGTGTCAGGCTGGGAAAAGGATATTTGTGCTACTTGTTCTGCCCAAAGAGGTTGCTTTTAGCTAAGGGGTACAATTAGAAAGTCATCCTTGTAGTCACCAACTTATTCTCCTGGAGCTAAGGCCCTTTTCTAGTTTGTACAAGAACACATTACAGCGGTCAAATGCTCCAAACCCTGCGCCCAAGCCCTCTGATAATCGGGAAGATTTTCTCTTACACGCCCCCACCATGTGCTCTCTCTTCATGCCCCGCTTCTGTCTGGTCCAGGGGCCAGTCCCCAAGGTGGGCAAGTGGGAGTCTGCGGTGTGCGTCCTGCCGCCAGTTTATTTTGTGAGCTGACAGATTCTGTCAACCTGTCTATGCCTTGTTGGATTTGGCATTATTTAAAAATAAAATAAAATTATTTTATTATTTTAAATCTCATCCTCATTACAGTCAATTATTAACATATGTATTTCAATTTTTATAGTATGAAACACTTTGGGATGTTTTCCCTTTTCTTAAGTTACATTCACATTTCTTGACCTTCTTCCTCACTGGGCTCATGTTGTGTAGTGCTTTTTTCTGTTTCCTCTCTTTCTTTCTCATTCTTTTTTTGTTGTTGTTGTTCTCTTTTTTTCCATTTTATTTAGTTGCAGATTTGCATACTGGCTAAGAGAAGGGGTATTTTCTTCCTTAATAAATAGAATTCATTTTATATTTTTTGGAGCAGTTTTAAGTTTACAGAAAATAACTGAGTTGAAAGTACAGAGTTCCCATGAAGCCCCTCACAGCCCTCTCCCTCACACTAATCTCCCTTATTTTAACAAGTCCTGCTAGTGTGGTACATTTTGTTACAACTGAGGAGTCCACAACTCTTTAGCTTTCACAAGACTGATTTCGAGGCAAAGCTGAGCCACAGAGGGATCTCTCCTTTTTCACCCATTTGGAACACTCGTGGTGCTGTGACTACCTCTGGCCCAGTTGTTGCAATTTGTCTACAACAGTGAACAAAATAATTTTCTGGCACCCTGACTTCAAAAAGCATCTTGCTGCTCCTTATGGAAATGAAAGCAGAGACTTGGACACCAGGTCCCAAAGGTGGCACATTTAGGAGAAGGACTGGGTCAGAGGCGTGAGCCTTTCTTGCAGGGTGTTTCTGGAGCAGAGCCTGCCCTGCCGCAGGTAGCAGCATCTTGGTCTTCCTGACACGTGTGGCTTCCTCACCCCCACCCTCTATTCTCCTCTGAGTGTGCCCAGCATGTGTGGAAAGGTAGGCGCTCCACCCTTAGGTTACACTCCGCCCTTTCTGGGAAACAGCCTTGTCTGCTGCAGCCTTCCTTTATGCAATCATTCATTCATCTAACACAAATTGCAATGTTCGCCAGCTTATCCTCTCAGTCAGAATGAAGGGAAATGCTGAGCTGCACAACAGGAGATTATACTCCTCGTTGTGAGCAAAGATGGCCCAGATGGTGCCTGCCAGTGGGGTTGCGTGCAGTGGGCTCCTGAGGCCCTGTGTGCAGGGGCTGGCAAGTGCCCAGGCGGCCCTCTGTTGCAGTTTCCCAATCTGCAAAATACAATTTTCTGCATCTCCATGTTCCTAATTGAAGAAGAAATTGTATCTAAGAAAGTTATTTCACCTTTTAGATCTGTAAAAACTAAGAGTTTTTTTAAAAACTTACTAAATGTAGAATATAAATGTCTGAACACAATAACTAAGAAAATGCCACAAAGGCTATGTTAACCAGTTTGATGAAAATATTTCAAATTGCATGTAAAACCAGCACATTGTACCCCATGATTGCATTAATGTACACAGCTATGATTTAATAAAAATAAATAAAATAAAAACTAAGTGTTTCCCAGGGTTTGAGACAAGGATGATCTGGGACCTTCAGAAATGCCCATCATGCGGCAAGGAGGCGTATGGCAGTGGTTCCGAGTGCGCGTATATTTTAAAACCACACGTTTATGAATGAAGATTTTAAGCTGTTGCTTGTTAGGTCTCTGCTTAAAAAAGAGTACTCTACCCTCGAACCTCCTTTTCAGCCCAAATTCTAAAAACACAAGAGATCAGAAACATTTCAGGTTCAATGATTTGGTTAATAGTCTGGGCAACACGTGGCAGCACGTGGCAGCACGCTGGACAACGTCGTAGCTCAGTCAGGGTTCTGATAGGGGTTAGCACAAAGGACGGGAAATCGAAACCAGCAGCGTGCAGTGAGCTGAGTGTGGAAACCCAGCACGGCTACAGTCTCCCAAAGACACCAAACTGAAACGACTCAGCACACTTGCTTAGTAATTACATGCACACTGCCCCTATTGTGTGCTGTCTTTGCTGGAACGTTTATGAATTCTGAACGTGCACGTTCCTTTGTGGCTTTACCATTCAAGAGCATGTCCCTTCTAGCCCATGTGGCTGTGTCTGTGGATCCTGGTGTGTTTCCTAAACTGCAGTAGATTGGAGATCAGAGAGGGCTCCAGGGTCTCACAGTCCCCACTGTGCCACCTCTGAGCCGCTTTACCCTGAGAATGTTTTATCTAACACCGAGCTTCAAATTGAAGTCTGCCTAAAATTTGACCTCCACATTCACCTTCTAGAAGCAAAAGAAGTAAATCCAGCACTTTTATTTCACTGCTTAGGATAACTCCCTTATCACTCATTGCATTTGACAAGATGAAAAGTAAAACCTTATGGGGTGACTAGTGCCCCAGCTTTCTCTCTCTTCTTTTGCTGTCTCTCTCTCTCCCCTCTCCTTCTCTCCTTCTCTTTCTCTTCCAGAAAACGTTCACTAAGGGCTGCGCATTGGACACCTGCCGGCACTGTGGACCCAATTTGAAAGAGGCCCCTGAGGAGATTTAAAGCTGTCTTCCTTAGAGAAGTTCTATCCAGGTCTCTTGCCCAGTGATAGATCGGATGGTTGGCTCTTTTTTTGTTGTTGACTAATTTCAGTTCTCTGTAGATCCTGATTATGAAGAAGGCAGTAGATGACCTAATATATAGTGAGAGGTAGGGGAACGAGGGAGCTGGGAGAGGGGAGGAGGGTGGGGACGGGGGTTACAGTGGATGGCACACCTCTCCGGGGTGGGACACAATTATAAGAGGGACTTTACCTAACAGATGCAATCAATGTAACCCAAATCTGTGTACATCAATGAATCCCAAACAAACAAATAGACTTGAGTGGTACCTGTGGCTCAGAGGTGTAGGGTGCCAGCTCCATATGCTGGAGGTGGAGGGTTCAAACCCAGCCCCGGCCAAAAACAGCAAAAACAAAACAAAAAGTAGACTAAGATCAGGTGAACTGTCCTCCTCGCCAAGGCTGGTTTTAGAGTTCACAGAGCTCTGGGCAAATATTTTCTTGTGAGATCCCAGTCTAGATAATTTGATTTTAAAATTCAAAATTCACATGAGTGAATTAGTAGTGTAATGATTAGCCAATAGAGATTTGGGATGACCAGGTGCAGAAGAGGGGCACCTGTATTCGTTCACCGTCCAGCCAGTGCACGTGAAGCTTCTCTGTAGTGTCCACGACTATCTCTTCACATTCCTTGTCTTCGAGGGCACCATTCCTGGCTACAGTCGTATCTCCATGAGGAAAAGGTAGCAATGCTGTCATCGCTATCATGCCACAGCTCTTAGGAACCTGTTGTCCTGAGACAACGTAGACACTGTGCCACCTCAGATGCAATCTGGTCATAGCATCTCTCGTGGGTCTGTGGTGTCCTCCCACTGCCATGAGTGTGGGTTTCTGCTGATGCACTTGAAGTTTTTTCTGTACTTCATTGATATGGACCACTGATGCCAGGATGACCAAGCGCCTGAAGGAAAACACCAATGAAGATTCACTTTCTGGCCATGGAATATTTGGAGTCATCTAGTGTGGTGTGAAGGTAGGACAAGCCATTTCTGGACCCCTTTAGGCTGTTATTGCTGATCTTGTAGAACAGGATCTCTTTCAATGTGGACTGCACCTGTCCCCTTCACAGCACGGCAGCAGGAGGTCAGGTGACAGCTGTGGTGGCGGAGCAAGGAGACTGAGCCCATCCACACAAGACCAGCCATCCCTGCCCAGCATGGCTTCGAACTGACCCAGGACAGCAAGGTGTGGCCGCATTGACCTGAAGTCCCACCAGAGGAGATAGATTCAGCCACCTCCCCCAATGGCCACTCACACATGCAGGTCTTATGAAGGGCGGCTGGCAAGTTGGCACCTCTGATACTCTTCTGTACCATAAGCTAGAGGTGGCACCACATTGGGAGGAAGAGGAGAGGAACTCATGCATAGGTCTGCAAGTGGGTTGAGATCCAAGGACCATGAACCCTAAGCCAGAGCGTCAGCACCATCTAATCGCCAGATAACCAGGGGGTCAGGACCATCTAGTCATCAGATAACCAGGGTGTCCACACCATCTAGTCATCAGATAACCAGGGGGTCAGCACCATCTAGTTGCCAGATAAGCAGGGTGTTAGCACCATCTAGTCAGCAGATCTCAAACAATCTACTGTGCCTTTTGGTGGGAGTGATGTCCGTGCCAGGCTGCCCTGGAACCAGGGCCCACCCATGGCCCAGATAACCCCATTGATATCCCTGAGAGATGTGGGGTATTTGTAGAGGGTGGGCCAGGGTGTAGGGCCAAAGCACAGGGCCCCTCAAGAAAGGAAGCCCAGGATACGGTCCCCCCTTGCCAGGCTAAGAAAGGACTTTGCTGCTTCTCACTCTAGACATATCAGAGATATCACTGGGAGTCCTGGGGGCATCGTGGAGATGTACTGAGGTAAACTGGCTGAACCCAGTGTCAACATGCTGAGGGGTGTATGCTCTGGGAGCCCCAAAGTACACAGGAAGCCATACTGCAGACTCGTCTGCTCAGAGGTAGACTCAGAATGCTTCCCCATCTGCCCCCAGAATTGAGGACCCAGGGTTGTTAATTCTACAAGGCTACTGTGAGAGAAGAACAAATTATAACTATCGTTATGCTTATAATTCTGAGAAAGACACAATATGTAGATTAATTCAAGAAAAAATATAAAGGCAAAGGAATTTTTATGTAATAATAAAATTTAATTGCTTTTAATGACTCAATTCCAAAACTATAAAGAAAGCGAGCCAACAGTAAGAGGGTAATAACGTTAACATTGATGCAGAGACGACCCAACTGCCAGACTTTGCGTCTGTCTGGGAGAAAGAGGCCACGAGCTTAGAGCCCGGTGGGCCTGGAGCTGAGCCCTGAGTCCTCCTCCTACTCGCTGGGTGACTTGAAACAATTCACCGCCATTGTTTGGCTTTGGTTTCCCCACCTTAGAATAAGAATAATATTAACACATCTCATAAAGGGCTGTTTCCAAGATCAAATGAGATAATGTACAAAAAGTGCAGTGTAAAATGCCAAGTGCCAGATGGATATTAGTTAATTCTTGCTTAACCATAAAGAAGATTTCCTCCTTGACACTCAGAGGCCTCGGCACAGCTGTGGAATCCTGCTGCTGCCGTATTTCTGGCCACACTCTCCTGCCCACTTAGGATGGGGTACCCAAGCGTATCCATGTCTGAATCCCTGGAACCAGTGATAGGTTAAGCCTGGAGATGGAATTAAGACTGATTTTAGATGGGTCCAATGTAAGAAGAGAAGCCTCTAGAACAGTGATTTTCAACTGGTGTGTCGGGAGAGGATCTTAGGCGTGCCATGAAAATTTTTAAAGATCATAAATTACTTTCAAAACAAGCTCAAAGCACAGTAAATATATTCTTTTTTTTCTTTTACCTTTTTTTTATTGGTCAACATAATTTAGGTGTGCCATGGAAATTTAACTATAGGTTCAAGTGTGCCTTGAGATAAAAAAAGGTTGAAAAACACTGATCTAGAAGCTTGAACAGGGCGGGGATGGAGATTCTCTCCTGGAGCTCTCAGGAGAGAGCTCAATCTTACTCACACCTTGATCGCAGCCCAGTGAGACTCTGACCACCAGAACTGTCAGATAATAAATCCTGCTGTTTGCATCACTAAGTTGGTGGCAATTTGTCGCAGCAGCAATAGAACACATATACTTGATGCCTGGTGTCAAATTAGCTACAGCAATAGGAAACAGAGCTCATTTCAACAATAGGGAAATGGGATGAATGCAGCACCTCTTTCCCTAGCAGGAATTCCCAGTGTTCCCCACTAGCGATCTCCCAGGCCTGGACTTCCAGCTCTGTTCAGGCCCTGAGGAGCCTATCTGCCCTCTGATTCCTGGTTGAATGTCTCTTCCTCCATAAAGCCTTCCCTTGCTTCCCTGTAGCTGGGCGCGATGGCTCCTTCCTGCATGCTCCCTCACTACTTGCTCATCTCAGTACACTTTGTTGATATCTGCAGGTGTTACCTTCACTGACAGACTGTAAGTCCTGCAAGGGAAAGCAGGGCTTTTTTCTATTGCTATGCAGATTGTAACTCAGAGCTTCGAACCTTGCTACGTCTGATTGTGGAGTCATGTGAATTCAATTAAAAGGACATGTTTCACAATGAGCAACTATATTCATCAGGGCTCTCCAACAGGTTAATACATAAGAGGAGGAATTGGTTCCATGGTGATTGGGCCCCCCAAGAAGGCCCCCACTGTGCTGTCCGCAGGCTGGAGATCCAGGAGATCCAGTCCAACATTCATTGGAGCTAAACTCTGGAGAACCAGGGGTTCCCAAGGGCCGGAGTGTCAGGAGGAGACATCCTAGCTCAAGCTGCCAGGCAGGAAGAAAAAAGGAGTGGATTCCTCCCTCCTCCGCGGTTTTCTGTGCTTGGCCCCTAGGAGACAGAGGCTGCCACTCCACACCGCGGAGGGCCTGCTCTTTACCCAGTCCCTTCTCGGAATTCTCAGTTTGATACCAGATTATTCTTCTCCTGGCCGGGTTCTTGATCTTTGAAATTGAAGAATGAATTCAGGGACCACAGGCAAGCAGGAGCCAGAGATAGGTAGCGATTAGAAGTCGGAAAACCTTCCGACGTACCAGGAGATGCCCCGGCGGTTGGCCTCGCAGGTCAGCTGGCTGTGGCCTTCACGCCTTGCCTAGTGGCCCAGCCCCACCGGCAAACAGGGACTGGATCCTTCCACCCTACAAACCTCAGCTGACTGGCCTCTGCTAATCGGCCCTGCATTGGGCTAGCGCGCCCTTTCCGTCCAATCCCCTGGGAGGAGTCCTTTCCCTAGCATGGTCCTGCCTAGCCACAGCCGGTGACCCATGTCTTCACCGTCGCCCCCCCACTTCTCCTCCACGCTGTTTTCTGGTCCCTGTTGCAAGCCTTTTCAGACCTATGAAGTTCATCGGGAAAGACCCTCGCAGGCTTTCCAGAAATCCTGTCCCGCCTGGGCCCTGGGCTGTAGTCACGTTGACCTGAAGGTAACCAACCACCCAGCCTCGTTCTCCCGCCCTGTCTCTGTCATCTTTGCCATCAGGGACATTCCTGTGGCACCTGGGCCTCCTTATGCCACACTGCTTACCGTCCCTCTCATTCTCCGCCCCACCTTCTTTACCATCTTACCATTTTTTCCCTAGAACATCCGTGAACATCCATTATTGCTGTCTTTGAGTGAAATCCAGCCCAGTGCTCCCTCTCTCATCATACTGGCATTTCCAACTACGTTTGTACTTCATGAACGACTAGCTCTGTGCTCCTTAAAGCCTTTTGTCACCCATTGCAGAACAGCGCTGGGCTCGAAGGCAGAAGACTGGCAAAAGGCAAAAGTTACACACAGCACTTCTAGGATTTCTTCTAGTCTAAGGTTCTGCAAACCTAAAACCTGTGGGGAAAGAGTTGGAAAGAGTGAGTCAATACAAGTTTCCCAGGAATGATAAAGCTGCCGATTCTCAGTGAAATCCGCCTCCCTGGGACTATGAAAAAGAAAGTCATCTTAGACTTGTGACCTGGCTGTGGTCAGCAGCAACTGAGATACACGGCCCTTAGGCTGGGGTTGGATAAGGGTGTGGCGGGGTGGGGGACTGCGGCCAGTCTGGGAGGAGCACATTTCCTTTAGTCCTAACCCAGACCAGTGCTTGTTTATCTATAGGAGGTGACACAGCTGACCTCCCAGAAGAGGAAGGCCCCTGACCTCTGGCGTGCCATGGCAGGGAACTTGGGTCACTTCTTAGGAAAATGCTATCAGTGGGGACCCATTCAGCACAGCTTCAAAGCCAGCACCTTTCCAAGCACACAGCTGCAGATGACAAAGCCCCCTTTTCTTCACCAAGACCTGCAGTAGGAATGCATTTCCACCCTGAGCCAACCCTCACGCATGTACACAACTGAAGCAAGTCAGTCCAGAACAATCCTTACCCTCCCTCCACCTCATGTTCCCTCTCCTGTCCTGTCTTTCTAAAGGCTAGCCCTGGATATAGGGGCCCAAGGAACCCCTCCAAGCTTCACTGCTTTGCTGTCCTTTTGTCCTGTTGCCTCAGACCTGGATTTCCCCTTTGTGCCTGGCTTCGTCAGTTCTACCCCTCATTGGGAAAGGCCGCCTAGCTTTTGGTTTGGTTTCTACATAAGATGTTTTCTCTTGCCTGGTTCCCTTGTCTCCAAGCATCATATCCCAGGGGCAAGTCCTATCTGGGTTGCTACACCCAACTGTGGCACGCAGGTCCCAGCTCAGGTGCAGCGCCCTAGGTTCTTACTGTGTGGGAGGAAGCCCAGACAGGTAGTGCCGCGGCTCATGGCTGAAGTCCCTCCTTCCTGAGTCAGCAGGAGCAAGCTCTGTGGCCCTGAGCACGATGGCTCATTTTCCGGATCCCTGGGAGGTTCAGTCGCCAAGGATAAAGGAGTAAAGTCCCCTCTGAATGGCCCAGGAGAGCTGGCCACCTGTGCCATCTGGACCCAGCTCCTCCCATCCGTCACTCGGGGGCTCCCATGCTGCCTGGCAGTTGTGGTTCACTTTTCCATTGAGAGTGTTTTGCTTCCCAGCTGCTTGTAATTTTTTAACGTGCTGTTAAATATACTTGAGTGAAAAGTTCTACAGGTCCGTAGGTAGGTCTTTCACAGCTCAGGACACAGTCGCTGAATAAACTCCATTATCAATTCCCCTGGCTCCTGGGTACTGTTTCACAAGTCACCCACTGTGAGCAGACGTATGGGGCAGGCCATGTCTTATTTCTTCCCTTCAACCCATGTTCATAAAAGGAACAAATGTCATATGCATTAGTCTAAATTCCATCTTTGAATATGTAAAACATCCCCATTTGAGTTCTAGGGCTTACCTTGTTTTAAGAACTACTGAGTATATTAACCCCAGCGTGTTTCTAGCCTGTCAACTTTGGCCTTGGAGTTCTCTTTTGGAGTTGCTTGCTCCAGAAATGTCTTTCCTCTGTGTATAGGTCCTTAAATTGGTGAGCAGGTTATTGTCTTAGAGAAAAATGTGAGAAAACACAGCATTTTTCCACGTAACAAGGCCTCTGGGGCACAATGCTCTCTGCTTCTGTGGCACATAGCCTGGCTGAGGCCTCTGCCTTCAGGAGTGACACATACCCTCTGGGTGGCCTTCAGAGTGGTGACTGATCATCTTTGGGTGAAGAGAGGGTGTTATATATGCTGGGTCAGTAATTGGACCCTGTCTATGGATGGCTGATTGCTGAGAATTATTCAAATTTCAAAGGCTGCAAAGGACGATGCTGGAGCTGATGAACTCTCCCATTCTCCAAGGTGATCAGCAGCCAGCTCTGGGCTCCAGCAGTCGTTCAGGCAGGAACTGGAAGTTTGGCTCCGTCCTGGTTCTGTACAAGCTGTTGGACCCTGAGTAGCACACAACTTCTGAGCTGTGTGTTCCCCCTTTGCAGAGAAAGAAGAGAAAGATCAGAATCAATGTTTCCAAAATGCAGGTTGCAGACCATCCGAGGGTTGTGAAGTCAGTTTAGTGAGTCAAGGCCAGCAGAATAGAACCGAATAGAAAATCCAGGAAAATGTTCTGTATAGTAATGCCTTGGGTAAAAGCATTCATGTCATTACGTATCGAATGAATACTGGGTTATGACATAAAATGCAATTTTTACTGTGAGCTTTGGTGAAGGAAAAGGTTTAATAAACCTCTGAACTAAACTAAAAACTCCAGTTTTTCTTCCAGTGCTGATTACATGTGTAATGATAATTAAAGATCTGAAAAATTACTTCCTCCTTATTTATCACTTATGGGCCCAAAGTAAAGGCTGGGCCTCAAAAGCTACACAGTGACATAGGGAATGGGATATATTTTTGTCGTGGAAGAATGCTTGTTTTTCAAATGTCAAAATAATTGGGTGTTCAGCAAGAGACCCCGAGAAATGGCGGGTGTTAAGACCTGAAGGCAAATCTCCAGAACATTCTTTTAGCACATGAAATGTTCTGAAGATTTCCAGGTGAAACATCTCTAAGGGTCAGAATTGATTTTGAAAGTTAAATTCTCACAAGTGGACAGGAAAGCACCATCATGCAGATTTCATATTTCTCTAAGGTTGCAAGTAAACAACTGTGCCCGTGTTGAGAGCATTACTATGTGCAGGAAAATTTGAAGGAAATGGGTGTATGGTTCTATAAATTCATTCTTCAAAAAATGAGTGATTGAGGACATGCCTCCTGCTTTCCAGGCAGAGAGAAGAACAATAACAGACAAAACTGGACAGGCACAGGCAGTGGTCAGCGCGATGTTAGGACTGAGAACTGTGTGGTGTGAACAGGGGCTGCTTCAGTGGGAACCATCAAGAGAGGCCTGTCTGAGGGCTCCACCCCGTGCTAGGACTTGAAAAGGCGGGAGAGCAACTACAGGAAGATTATGGCAGATGAGTACCCTTGTGAAAGGGTGCCGCAACTCCGCGCTCTGTCAGTGTCGTCTGAGTCTGGGGAAGCACTGAGACAGCTGGGCAGGCTCCCAGGTCAGAGGATGCTCAGCAGTCAAAGGAAAAGGAAGGAGGAGCCCCAGGTGGCAAGGGAGAGACAAGGCCACAGTGGAGGGGCTGGGGCTGAGTGTGGGACTTTGAATTGTGGAGGAATTGCAGGGACAAGCAATGGAGGGGCATGAAAAATGAACGTGGAAGAAAAGACTTTGGCTGCCAGGAGGAGAAAGGAGTATAGGGAAGCCACGCTGGACTCCATATGCTGGAAGAACATGGCGCAGTGACAGGGGCACCACTCCTCTGACCCTCAGCGCAGAAGCCAGCGCTCCCCTCTTGGCCAAGGGGAGGACATCCCGCCTGGGTCCTGCGGACATCACTGCAATTCTGCTCCCCAGTGTGCATGATGTTCCATTTTGGAAGGGAAAGCTGATGCCCTTCCCTTGGGAGAATCCCAACCACCTAGTAAGGGAAGAACACCGCCTTTGGGGGTGACTTGAGACTGTCCAGTATACCAGATGTTTAGCAAAGGAATGGCACCATTTCTCCCCCCAGGAAATGTCCGCGTTGGTGTCCAGCTCTGGAGAAGCCCGGGGGACGGAAGGTGGGGGGGCTCGGGCAGCAACAACCTGTTCACACATGGCTGCCAGCCAGTCAGCAGAGCTGCTGACGGAGCCTTCACAGGTAATCCCCAAGATCAAAACAGCCATTTGTACTTCAAATAATTGTGTTGGTACTGTTTCCAAGATGCTTCTGAGTGTTGTTAACTTCAAAGAACCTACTTCCCCTACTTGAAAAATGGGTATTTTAATGTCTGCCAGGCCACAATCCCATGAGGCGTGTTAGCACACAGAATGTTCTGGAGATTTCTGGGTGAAAGATCTCGAAGGGTCAGAACTTTCTGACATCATGTCGACTACCTCTAAAGGAAGCCAGGCTCAGAGAGAAACTCCAGCATCTAAAGAGAAGCCCCCTGGTGTCACGCACCCCGTATCACTCTGCTTTGTTTTGGCCAGTTGTCATAGTGTCACTTCCTGATTGGTGAAGGGGAGAGGAGCACTGGAAACATCGGGGTGTGACTGTCCCCAGAATTTGGACAATTGGAGGATCAATATAAAACTCAGAGCTTGGGAATACCATGATTTTTCAAGCTGCACGCAAGCAACTGTGCCTTCACCTCTGCAGAAGATTTCAGTGGGAGTCCCGTCACCAGTCACAGCAAAACCCAACAACACCATCCTGAGATAAAAGCTCAGGAAAGCTTTCCCTGCCTGTCCTATAGATCAGGATGACAAACGTGATGCAGGATTTCCTGAGGTTGAGACTTGACTGAGATGTTTTCCATTTTAGAGTTTTGTTTACTTGGTTTCAACTGCCACCTTCCATGCTAGCCCGAGGCAGAGGGGCACCCATGTGAATGAGAGATCCTGAATTTAGCCAAGATCATTAGGCAAGGGTGCCCTTCCCACACAGCAATGCCTTGCAGGCTGGAGGACGGAAAATTATGCGAGGAATGTCCTACCACCAAGTCTGAACACAGGATGGGACGCTGGCACAGGCCTGCTCGGTCTTGATTTCTGCCTGCAGAGAGCTGCAGGATGCTGGCAGGCTTTCCACTCACAAATGGGAGGGCCAGCCTTCCAGGGGCTTTCTCTCTTTCTGGCCATGTCACGCTGTCTCTGTGGAGGACATGTGTACATAGCTTGCGATTGGGATCTGCCATGGCAGGTGGTGAGATAGAGAAGGGTAAGACTGGTCATTGTTGGGGTGTAGATGGGGCATTGTTGGGACACAGGGGTGGTGATGGGAGGGATTATAAGAAACCCGTGAGCATGAAAACTGGAGCTTGCATTCGGCTTGCCCTTTATTCCATGGGACCAGATTCACTTCATGCCTTTAGAAGGAGAAACTCAAATGTACCGTGGGCAGGTGGAAAATCTGCCTATAGAAGGACCTGGCTTGTATGACAGGGACAATAACTTGGCAATGTGGAAACCTGGTAGGGAGTAGGGAGATGAGATTTATTCTGCATCTAAGATTTATTCTGCATTCTGAGTAACAGTAACTGGAAGACAAATGGAAATTTTGGAGAAAAGCTTCTGCTTGGTAGAAACCAAGCATTTTCTGATGACTAGAACAGTGAAAGGAAAGTCAAGGGGGTTCTGAGTGAGAACACTGGAGTTCAAATCCCAGGTCTGTAATTAGCCAGCTCTGTGACAGTGGGCAAATCAGACCACTACCCTGAGCTTGTTTTCTCTTCGGTAAAACGGGCACATATGTGTCTGACAACTTCTTACTATCAACTACATACCATGTTGTAAGGATGCCATGCTCTACTCATGAGTGGAAAGGAAAGGCAGGGGAGTTCCTGCCAGTCCCCTCCTAGTGGGAGGAGAGGAAAGAGCTAAGTACAAGATGAATTTTGCAGTGACAAGAACAAGGAGAGCAGGGCTGAGGGCAGTGTGCAGTGTGGCTGGGCTGTGGCATGTGTGAGTGTTGGTAGTAGAGAGCTCTACCTCCTAAGGTGTGAAGATTGAAGGGAAAAGATGCGTCTAAAACCCTCCAGATACAGTAAACAATAAATTATAGCCCTCTCCTGCCTATGCCAGCAATGCCAGGCTGTAGAGAGGCAGGGATCCCTCTGTGTCTCACAGCTCTGCCATGTGCTGGGTGACCATGGGCAGGTCACCTCTGTCATCTTCAAACTGTTGCCCTGAAGGCTAAATGAGCCAGTGTGTTATATGCTTACAGCAGCACCTGGAACGTGGCCAGGACATCCCCTCTGATGGCTGTGAACACTAGAATGATCCATTCCAGGCAGAGTGAGGTGTGGAGCCAGCACGGGGTGCAGGGGCATTCTCTAATACACCACCCTGACACCCCAAGGCCCCCAGGGCAGAAGGAGGGCCTTGCCCTGGCAAGGCTGGGTTTGTTGAACATCTGAGATTGGGCCTCTGGGGCATCTGAAAGCAGAGGCACTGTTCTTGTGTGGTTGGGTCTTGCTGGGAATACTGCGAGGGTGATGCCATTAAGCATGTCACACATAAGGGATTTGTCACTCAGCTGGGTGATGACGAGGTGTGAACAAGTGGGAGAAGGCATTGGTGATCTAGCAAGAGTTCACTGAATAGGAATGCTGGTTTCTGTTTTAGATGGACTAAAACTGCCACCTGGATCCATCTTAATCTCTATTAGCTACTGGTTTTGTTTAATGTCAGTTTCAGTAACAGAGAGCCAAGACAAGTGGCCCAGGGCAGGCATGCCTCGTCTCACTCCCAGCTCTACCATCTGTGCCATGAGGCCTAAAGGAGGCACATGACCTTCAAGCTCTTTCCAACTCAGACAGTATCCATTCTGGGACACACATGGAGACCTGAGCAAGGTGAGTGGCTCTAGAATGAGACTAGACTGGAATGTTCCACAAGGAGAGAGGTTCTGGTCCACTCTGCTGTTGCGTGCCAGTGAGCTGGTGTGTCCATACCACTGTGTTCACATTACTGCTACCACAACCAATGGTTGGGGATGTTTATTGTGCTCCCTGTCCATATATGTCCTTGTATTAATCAGGGTTCTCCAGAGAAACAAAGTAAAAAATGTGTGTATAGATAGTACATGAAGAGATTTATTATAAGGTATTGGCTCACATGAGTGTGGAGGCTGAGAAGTCCCATGACCTGCCACCTGTAAACCCAGGAAAGCTGCATACAGTCTGAAGGCCTAAGAGCCAGAAAGTGGTGTGGGCTGTAGTTTCTCATGTGAAAACCTGAGAGCCTGGAGTGTCAAAGCAGGAGAAGATGAATGTGTCAGCATAAGCAGTTAGGTGGAGAGCAAGTTCAGTCTTCCTTTGTCTTTTTGTCCTGTTCTGGCCCTTGTTGGACCTGAGGCTCAACCAGTTTTGCTTAGTTCCTCAGTGTAAATGCTAATCTCCTCCAGAAACACCATCACAGACACTCAGGAAATGATGTTTAACCAACTATCTGGGCATCCCTTAGCCCAATCCAGTGGACACATCAAATTTCCATCACAGACTCATTTCACATTCACAGTGATGCTAAGGGTCAGTACATGAATTCCCCCATTTATGGGGGATTTGAAAAGCATAAGCAATTTGCCCAACACAAGCAGCTAGTAAATGGAAAGCATTCCAAAGCTTGATTTCATCAACTTTTGTAAGTTGTTTGCTGTTTAAAATAAGTGATGGCACAATGGTTATAGCATGGATACTGTGTTCTCACTCACCTGATTGATTGAGAGGGAAGGGGCAGGAGTTCACACCGTTTGGCTTGGACTCTGCATACCCGTGCCCAAGCTGGGTGCAGTATCTGTGTGAAAATCACAGTGGGTCTCGTGGACCAGGGCTGAACATGATCATGGAGGGGAAAGGTTTGAGCATAGCAGCCCTGGCTGTTTACATCACCCAGAGTCATGAGCGTTCTCTGTTCACGCTGTAGATCTTCCAGAGGTGAGAGGAAGAATTCCTCCAAGGGCTAGGGAATTTGATGCTTGCCAAGATAATAAAGTTGACCCTTCTGACAAGAGGGAACTCCCACACTGCCAAGGAGCATGAGCTCTTTTTCTATCTCCAGGGCTGTCACACACTGCAGTGGGTCAGCTTCCACCCTAGAAGTCTTCTGCAATTCCTGACCAGGCCGGGGAACTCAGTGACACTGGCTCATGACCTTCCTCATCCTTTGAGAACACGTTTCTCCAAAAGGTTTATCTATTTCTTCTGTCGCCATCCATAAAGGTAACCTTTGATCCAGGGTCTGATTTTTCCAGCTCTTCTGAGACCTCAGAGAGGTATAAAAGATTTTATCCTTTCTGCCTACCAGAGAGTTCAGTGGAGAGTAAGCCAGAGTCTAAGACACATGCAATGCCCAAGTTCCCCCCACATACACTTTCATTCCCTAGGAGGGAAAAAATGGTTTTCCTTTTCAAGTATAGAGTCCTTTGTGATGACTGCATGTGGTTGGGGGGAGCTGGGGATGGCTTCCAAGAGCCAAGAACAGTCTCCAGTCAACAAAACAGAGACTTTGGTCCACTTGTGACAGATAAGAACTGGATTCTACCATCACCCCTAATGAACTCAGAAGAGGACCATGAGCTATAAACCTATAGATGACAACGTGATGTGACCACCACCCTGACTGCAGCCTTGTGACAACTTGAGGTGAGGATCCGATTAAGCCCTGCCAGCCTGCTACTCTTCAGAAATGTGGGATCATAAAAGGGTTTTGTGATACTTTTTTACTCAGTGATAGATAACTAAGACAAAGGGGGAACAGGTGTCCACCTCATAAACAGACACGACCTTTGAGATCCCTCAAGAGTTTTTCTGTTATTGTTATGTTTTGTTTTCTTTTTAATCTTAGAGGGTGAAAGTAGACAGCTCTCATGACTATGGACGTTCCTTGGCAAAATGGACATTCAACTATATTCTTTCACAGAGAGACAGTGTACCTGTAAGATGGTGTAGATACTGAAGATTAAGTTCTCCGACAAGAGGGGAATTTTGCAAATGACACATCAATCCTTATTTCATGTTCCATGGAATATGAGATGTGAAGAAAGAGAAAACAAGAAAAGCCAGCAAATCTCATCAGTAATAGCAGAACCATTTTTGAACTCATGCTATGGGCTGGAAGTTTCTATACCAACACTTATTTAAGATGAACACATATAAATTTTAAGAGAAACTAAGAGCAAATAATCATTGGACCCCATTTTCATCAGCTCCCTTTCATGTCTTACGTTGCTTGGCCCCTTCCAGCCATCTACTTTTACGCGCTATGTCCCATATGTTAGCTTTGCTTCCTTAATTAGTGTAATTTCACATGCATACACTATTCCATATCTTGTTGCAATCCACTGAAACAGGACTAAAGAACACAGATTCTGGATCATGAAACTTGGAGTTGATTATGGATCTGCTTCTTAACAGGCAGGATCTTTTTAAGATAACTTAGCAACTCAGAGCTCCCACTTTCTGAACAGTAAGTAGCAGAATTGGTAATACCCAATTTAGGAGTGTGATTTTCAGATCAGAGGGTGCATCTCAAGCCTCGTGAACTGGTGAGAGGCCAGCAAAGTTTGTGTTTAACTTTACTGCCTCTCAAGCCCACAGATACACTCAAATAGGCCTTAAATCATTTCAGACCAACAACTGCAGCTGGTCTGGTGAACTCAGGCCTACTAGCAGCTTTGTACACTGAACCCATAGTCCTGGTCATTACCGACAGCAGCTGGTGGCTTGCTCAGGCCACCCTGGTGAGCATGCTACTGGCCAGTCTGACAGCCCCCATGTGGATAGAGGCACCAGGCCCTTCTACTCTGTGTGGGGGCAGTCTCCGGCTCACTGGCCAGCAGCCTCTTGCATGCAGCATGTTGGATAAATTCAGTGGTCTTTCTAGATCCTCAAACAGCAGGCATGTGGCCTGGGTGAGAAGTCCTGTTATGGTCTGGAACTCACACTGCCCATCCTCAACTGTGACTTGTTCTTTGCCCCTGGACCCTTCCACCCAGCCTTGGGCCCTGCTCAGCCGCCAGAGCCAAGGGGCTGAGATAAGACAATGAACAGACCACTGTGCCTGATACATCAACTGCCCCAGTGGTCCCCACTGCTCCTGACCGTGGGCCCAACACTCCACACATTCTTTCCTCCAGTCATCAGCCTTCAGGTGTTTTCTGTTGATTTAGGTATCTTCCTCAGTCTGGGATGATAAATCTTCCCTTCTTTTCGCTAATTCTTAAGGACCATCTTCCTTTGCCCACCCAGCCAGAGGAGAGTTAGAACACATGCTGCCTGTGCACCTTAATAATGCTTAAAAATATTTATTATGTACACAATTTTAATAAGCGCATAATATAAGCTCAGCAATTTGGGGGGAGCATCACAAATAGGAACTTACTTAATCCTCACAAGATGTTAGAAGACAGGTACTATTCCTCTGTTATAAGTGGGAAAAACCAAGGTGCAAAGAAGTTAGGTCCCTTGCCCATGGTCACATGGTGAACAAGTGGGGCCTGAATTCAAAGCCAGGTGTGTTGGTTCCCGAGTCCGTGCACTCAACTGTGGCGCTGCGTTGCCGACGCTACCTGGGGAGCAGGTGAGCTCTTCCCACCTTGGGCGCTGGACAGGAAGGCAGCATTTCCACCTGGGGCCTGGTGAGGGTCCACGCAGCTTCTCACTAACAGATGTGTCATCTGATCGTGTTTACGATGTCATCTAGACACAGCATGACATAACCGTGTCCTCATGCTCAAGGTTCCACTCTCATTATCTGGAAAAGGCCAAAATGTTACCTTCATGCAAATAATTTTGGGGGAGCATTATTTAAGTTGATTTCAATTTTCCTCTACCTTTGCAAAAGGCATTTACTTTTTCTTGGTAGGTTTTTATGGTGATTTATTTGGAATGATCAGTCCACGTCTGAACGGTGAGCTTACTCTTAAACCACATAGCGCCTGAAATATTGAAGCCCTGCACATAGCCATAGGAAATTGAATGGCTTATTCACAATCCTACAGCTGCTAGGGCTTATAGTTTGTCTATTATTTTTGATTGGGTTTATAATGATCCCTTAGAGTTGCTGAAGTTCATGTTTGCTTTGTCGTTAGTAATATTATATTAGTATGTACTTCTATGGATGTCAGTGTTACTTTTTGAATTCATTCCTTTCTTATTTAAATAGTGTGATGGAACTTCTAAATATACATATCCATCTCTACTGTAGAGTGCGTCTCATTTCTAGCTCCTGTTTCACAGGACTTCAAGCCATAGGAAAGCTCAAACATGAGACAGGTAACACGTGTAGTGAGTGTATTTTGTGAACACTTGATATGTACTTGTTATACAGCTGACTTGCCAAAGTGTGAAACAATCGCTCCTTGATCATGTTGTAAAGGACACATCACATCACTCATGATGGAGGAAGCAGGAAAGGTGTGCATGTGGAGGGAGTTGAAATGGGAGTATTCAAGAGCCGCTAGAGCTCACGGGTGCTCAGGGAACTCCTCCTTTCCTCTGTTTAAATTTGGATTCTTGGCTGACATTACAAACAATGGACCCCAGGCTCACCAACATCCTGGTTCAAAGTGCTGATGAGTCAGAAGAAAGCGCCCAGCTGGGGGTATTTCCCAAGAAAGCCCTTGATGTCAGGACTGAGTGGGGGGTGTTCCCCTCCTCCTTGGGGGAGGTTTCCTGCTGCTGGGGAAACTTCAGTTATGGGGTGCTGCCGGATAACGTGGGGCTGCAGATGCTGCCAGGTTCTTCCCGGGGAGGGGATGGGGTGCTTCTGAAGCCAGGCTGAGGCTAGTGGGAACTTCTTGCTTGAATAAGGTCAAGGTGGTTATGGGGTCACTCTTGCTGTGACAGACATTTACACAGGTGCCAGACATGGCCATAATTTCTTGGCTTCCTTGTTGAGAACTCAGCTAGCATTTCCTGGCCATGGCAACAGATGGTTCTATGAAGCCAGCTGGGAAGAAAGACCTCTTGATAATTACCGAGTGCTCTCTCGCTCTCTTTCTCCTCCTCCCGCCTCCCCACCTCCATCCCTCCATCCCTCCATTCCTCCTTCTCATCTCTCTCTGTCTCTCTCTCTCTCTCTTCCTCCTTCTCTCCCTCCCTCCCTCCCTCTCTTTCTCATGGGGGATTTGCATCCGTCGCCCTGGAAGGTGGAAGCTGTTGGGGCTTACCCTCCATCCAGCTGATGTGATGGTGTGCACTGACTTGTGTGTCACAGGCCGGTGGCGGGATAATGCGGGAAGAGGGTGCCGCTCTCCCCGTGCAGAATCCAGTCTCCTTGCCCATGTACGAATCCACTTCCAAGCACCAATTTCTAAGGCTCAGGTTTTCAAAAGCCAGTTATGGATTCAGACAAGGCATAGCTATCTTTTGGAAGGTTGGTACCTGTCCAGGTTGGTGGGTTGAGCTGAGGACAGGGCTTCTCTTTTCAGGACGCATCTCAGCTCTCAGACCCAGTGGTTATAAGTGGGTGGGGGCCATGGTCTGTAGGGATAGCTACACTGTCCTGGGGGTCCCGTTCTCAGCTTGTTCTTGTATACATTTTCCCCTCTGTAGATAACAGTTCTTCAAAGAGCTGGCTTTGTGACACAGCCCTTCCAGTTCTATTGAAGACACACATCAACTCTGAGCTTGGCCTTACTTCTTACATACAATGCAGCCAAATTTCTTATCTTCCACTAATTTAAAAAGTATTGCAAAAGCTCTCAAATTTAAGGGAACACATAGGGCAAAGAACACCTGACTGTTGGTCTTTAGTCCCCAGGACTTCTTACCTCTCCTTTTAGATTCCATTCTTCATCATTAATTACTTCCTCTTCGTTTTGATTTCAAACATTCTTCACAATCAGTTAATAGCTGATAATGAATTTGAAGAACATAATGAATCCACATCAAGGACGAGGTTATTTAATGTTTTCCAGATGGAGGCAACTGTCAGGAGAACTAAGAGAAGGGAGAGGCTGGGGGGGGGGGGGCGGAAACCCCACTACTCACAAGGCAGGGGCCCTGGGTCCGGGCTCTGATTCCCAGCGTCTGCACCAAACCACAGAATGAAGTCAAAATGAGGTGAATGGGCAGGAATGCTTGCAAAGTTCAACTACCCTGTTATCAAGTTTTATTCAAATCACCTAGCTAAAAAAAATAATAATACTAAGTGCTGTTACTATTTCAATGCTGAATTTTTCATTTTGATCACAGAATCGACAGATGGGGTGAATGCTTATAGATGTGAAAAACCACACAGAACAACCACTACAAGGCTGTTACTGTCACAGCACCAATTCTGTCACCTTTAGTTTTCCAGTTCACTTTTCCATAATAGATAACAAGCTTTCCTAAGTTTAAAATTCATTTCCAAACCAGAAGATGATGTGGAAAGACCATATGCCCCAGGTATGAACCATGTTAATTTAACTGCTTCTAATTTTATAATATTATGGGGTTAACTTTGTTTCAGGTTTTTAAAATGGCCATTTGAAAATTGATGGCCAACTACAAATATAATCTATTTTAAAGTATTTATGAATTGTGACTCATTTTTAAACTGTTTTTAGTTATAGTTATCACATTTGTGAGCAAAAGGAGAAGTTTAAAGAGTCTAGTAACTCTCTGCAATTTAACAGCTGTGGTTGGGACCTCAGCGCCTCCATTTTCCTAATTTGCCGAGGAAGTCAGGGGTGAGATACAGTAACAAACACCCACAGCCTTTGCCATAGGTAAACCCTGTGCTGTTTTCCTATCCTCAACTCCTGCTTGCTTTGAAAATCAGCGTCTCTCCTCACTGGGTGTTTAATCCTCTTTAGAGCCCCATTCTTTCTGGTTGCCCTGAATCTCCGAGAACAGAGGACGGAATTGGCTCTGATCAGAACAGTTGGCAGGGGGAGCTTACTGGGCTTGTGATTCTGCTCAGGATTTCTATGGAGAGATAATAGTGGACTTCCAGGCCCCAAGCAAGTGGAAGAAAGATGTGGGTTCGGCCCTCCTCCCGGCAGCGGACTAGCCCCAGGACTGGCCTTGCCAAGGAAGCTGCTTGAAAGGTATTAGGCCTTATCAGAAGCTTTGGGGGGAAGCATTAGACTTGAGGCCATAACGATTTCTCCAAGTGCTTCTTTTATTTCTAAAAAGTCAAAGTGCTTTTGAGTTCCTCTGGTGAAAGGCACTCCAAGCCTTTCAAGGACATGCAGACTTATTGTCATGTGCTGGGTGGAAGGCAGCTCCCTCCTAAGGAAAGCCCTAGTCAATAAGCCACTGCCTCACAGCGCCGGCTGGGCCCAGCTATTCGCACCCTGTCCCGAGTCACGTGTCTCAGCTGCTCTTTCTATGCCCGCCATGTAATCTCTGAAAAAATAGAAGGCTTTTGTGTGCCTGGGGTGGGTGTGGGGACCGGCCTTGCAAATCCTCTTGCATGGATGCAAAGCTGGACTGCAGTTGCCAGGGAGTTTTTTCAGCCTCTACGGAAATTAAGGAGCTCATGGAAGGAGCTTATTCCCCATTTATGGCGAGTTCAAGTGGGACAATGGGTCTTTGTGGCCAAGGATTAACCGGCCCACCACAAAAGCATCAGGACTTTTTAATCTGAAAATCAGAATTGTGAATCCAGGGACCCCACCATCAGAGAGAGACAGGGTGTCTGAATGAGGTTTTTTCTTTTCTCATGATGGCAAATCTTCCCCGTATGCAAATACACTATTAGCCTTCAGTGTGGGCTTTTTCAGAAGGCAGGTTACATAATAACCTTCCCTCCGGATTCTTCAAGAAATTGTGGATGCTACTGTGAGCCGTGCCCGGCCTGTGATGCCACAGGGAAGAAGGGGGCCAGGGTGGTCTGACAGGCTCCGGGAGGGGCCAGCCTCCATTCTCTCTGGGCACAGCGGGGCCTTCGAAGACGTGACAGGGATTAATTTTACTCACCAGCTCTCTCCTGGACAGTTTCCTATCTTTCAACTCAAGGGGCTTGTGTTCTGGGGCAGCCAACATGTCAAAGTATCATTAGGAATAGCAATTACATATTTATGTCTGATATATATTCCAAAGCCGACTATGAATTCTTGCTAACTACTCAGCTGGCCGGCACGTGGCCATCCCTGCGCCCTTCTGTGGGGAGGAGAGTGTAGTGTCGTCTGTCAGGATGGCGTTAAATCTTACCAGTGCCAAGTACACCAGGGAGACATTCAGAGAGGGTTGAACGTTTAGTTCTTTTATACATTTAAGGAGTACAAGTGCAATTCTGTTACACGGGTATAGTGGATAGTCTGAATAACGCCCAGGTCCCCATGAAATACCTCCATCACCTGCCCCTCCCTCGGCGTCCCCGCCCGCGCACACGCACACGTGACCGAGCGGGACTGCCACCTGCGTCTGCGTTTCACTTGGGAGAACGGCCTGCCTCGAGCCCCGTGGGGATAGCACTTGCTCTCTGTGTCCTCCGTGAGCGGGCCGCAGCTGCACGTCTCTATGTGGAGTTGGGGCAGAAAGGACCCGTGTGGCCGATTCCTCTGTTTGCAGAACGCGCAGTGGCTGCCCCTGCCTCAGGAATAGGGGCTGCCCAGGAGGCCAAGGTGGCGGCTCCGCCCGGCCCCCAGGCGCAGAGCCACTGCAGTCTGGGGCCAGTCTTGTCACAGCTGACGGCTGGCTCTGGACTCCTGGTTTCCCTGTGGGCATTACCGTATAGTTTGTGCCCCCGTGTCCCCGCCCCCGGTTCTGCTGTGGTCCGGAGGCCCGCGGGAAGCTGACCGTTACCAAGACAGCACAAAGCTGCCCCGTCGCCTTCGTCTGCACTGTGTCTGCCTCTGGAACCCTGCGTGGCTCAGACTGCCACACTCATGCGAGGGACTCACAGAAAGCACCTAAGCCACCGTGGTCTTGGGGATGATGGCCATCGCGTCCTGTCCCGAGGGACAAAGCCCTTCCCTTGTCTCCACGGAATCCGACAACATCCTGAAAGAACGAGCAAGACGGATACAGCTGACTCCTTAAGGGAACAGAAACTCGCATGATTTCAGTCCTTTCCGGTGTGACAGAGGCCCCACAGCTGCGGGGGTTCGAGTCTGACCTTCCTCCTTAAGTTTTGTTGGTCTTTTCATTAGAATTTCACATCAAATGGATCAGCGGTAGCTAATTGTTCCTCCAATCACAGAACACTACAATTGAGTAATACCATTCTGTGCCTCCCCAAATAGGTTATTTTTGTTCAAATAAAAGGAAAAACAGATGGTAAAAAACTTATGTAACTTATTATTCTAAGAGCTCTTTCGGGCCTAGAAGCACCTATAACAAAGGCAAAGCTGCCCCCCTACCTTCCCCCCCTTTCCTGCTTCTCCTCTTCTCCCCTCCTTCCTCTCCTCCCCCTCCCCTCCCCCTCCTCCTTCCCCTCCCCCCTCCCCTCCCTCCTCTTCGTGGGTGCTGATCACCAATCAGGACAACTTCCCACTAAGCCCAGATGAAGGCTCAGAATTCTCATCACAGCATCTCAGGCAGCTATTTCCAATGTTTGGAATTAGCCCAAGAAATGACAGATCCACTCTGATATTTTCAAATTGTTGATTAGTAAGAATTACAAATCAGAAAATGTAAAAAAATTAGGATCAAGCTCTTCCTACTGTCATATTCCCATCCACCCAGTTTCTTGTTCCTCCAAATTTGAACAAAATTAACAAATGGCTGCAATTATTGGTTTCTTGCATATCTTGTCAGAGATTTTCTTCAAGCATGTACAGGAAAATACAAATATTTATTTCCCCCACTCAAATTGTGGCTGTACTCTCTCTCCCTAACTTAACAGTATGGCTCAGAGACTTTTCCTATTGCTATATACAGAGGCCTCATTCTTTCTGCAACTGCATTGTATTAATGGGCCAGAGTATGTTCAATCAGTTTCCTATTAATAGACATGTGGGTGTTTATACTCCTTTGCAGTTACGATAATGTATTAAATGACTTCATACGTATATGAATTCCTCTGCGTGCCTGTGTGTGTATGTGTGTGTGTGTTTGTGTGGGATACATTCCTAGAAGTAAAATTTCTGAGTCAAAGAATAGAGATACTTAAACTTTACTGGGGATCTCCAGATAGTCATAGTCCCCCCAGTTGTTTTGGTTACCTGTTTACCAATCTGCCAATTCTATGTGAAAAGGCCCTTTCCCCAAGGCCTGAATATAGCTGTTTTATTCAACTTTTTGGATTTTGGGAAACTGCTAGGTTAGAAATTGTATCTTAGTGGACTTTATTTAGCATTTCTGATATGCTTACGATGCTTTTTTAATTTCCTTGTTTCTGTTATCCGTTTTTGAACTCAATAATGCACTGATGGGCAATAAATAATGTGCTACTTAGGAGAAGTGTGCCGATTGGGGGTCACGCCCCTACCCTCCTTGAGTTTAACAATAGGAGGACCTGCCTCTGCTGCGTCTCCATCTGCACTCGGGGCACCACTGCGGACTCAGAGGGATCATGAGCCGTAGCATCAAAACAAAGCAGGGTGTCCTTGGCAGAGGAGCAGCCCAGTAAAGAACAGGGCTTTGCTGGCCCACGTCTTGTGTGGCAAGACCACAGGCCCATGCGGTGGAAGAAGGGATTAGACAATGAGGCTGGAGGCAGATTCTGGAAGGTCTGGAGTGCCTGGGTAAGGAGTTTGGCGTCATTCTGCAGGTGGTGGGCAGCGTGGCCGGTTACAGAATAGAAAATCCCCATCTCAAGTGCCTCCAACTGCTAGTGCTGTGTACTCTGCTGCATGCCCTCAGCAAAATATACAAATTCGTATTTGCAAGCAGCACACAATAAAAAGTCAGTTACTAAAAGTCAAGAACCCTGGAGAACTGCAGGTGAGGTGTCTGTGATTTATTGTAGTTGACAGCACTGTAGTTCCAGGGCAGGTCTGAGCCGTTTTCCCAGCCCTGGGTTTGGTCCCAGGTTGCAGATCCTGCCTCACGCTCTGAAATAACCTGAAAGATTTTGCTTTCTAGAATTGTGAGTAGAGAGAGGGGAGGTGGAATAAGCTGCCACTCTCAACCTGGGACCAGTTAGAGAGCAGAGAGATTGACCCCATGGCCCGCTTCTTTCCACAACTGATTCACTAGATGAGTGGGAAAAAGAAAGAGGAGAAAGAGAGAGAAACTACTCCAACTGACGCCTAAAAAAATTAGAGATATCCAGATGCCAAGGAATGAGAAAATCCCGATACCACGATTTTCATTTCCTGGTCATTCTTACATAATGTCAAGTTCAAAATGCATTGATATTTCTTATTTTCTCAGATACTCAGAACGTGTCACCACGAAAAGAAATGGGGTCCTTTCATACATAGCGACACATCACTTAACCGTGGAGATGCATTCTGAGAACTGTGTCTTAGGTGGCTCCGCCGTGGTGTGAATGTGAGAGAGTAAACCTCGATGCACCTGCTGCACGGCCGGGCCATTCGGTGCCGCCCGTCTCCCCTGGGCTACACCTGCGTGCTGCTGTGCTGGATACTGCATGCAATCTAAACATTAAGAAGGTACCGTGAAAACACACTATGACAATCCTGTGGAACCACATATTGCCATATATTGCACCCCTGCCTTGTTGACTGACAGTTCATTATGCGGTGCATGACTGCATTTCAGACCTAAGTGTCCATCGCATTTGCACTGGCTGCTCCAGTCTTTTCTGTGTTCCGTGCCTCTCGTTAGCATGAGCAGCCCAAGCCCACAAACGCATGCTGACTCCTTGCTATGAGCAGGGGTAGGGGAAGGCAGGGGTTTTTTTACTATTTTTGAATCCACATATTCATTTGTTCTGCCTCTGACAAAAGTGGTGGAAATCCTCTGGTCCCCGTTTCACGGGATTACATGTGAAATCATTTTATGAACTTGACTTTTATGTAAAACATCAGCTTTGTGTCATTTATCCCAGTAGTGAAAATGAATGTCTTTCATATACGAAGAGTTTGGGATCACAGAAGTGGATTTTATTTATCCAAATTATAGGAGGAAATATGCAGAGATGTCCAGCACACTTATTCTGATTTATGTTTGAACATCCCGATGTGTGTGAACAGGTGAGTCTGTGTGTATGTGTTTGTCTTAAGACCCACAGAGCAGAGAGCTAGTGCCCGATGGCTCTCCATCCCAGGGTTCGTCTCTAACTGGCATTTATTACCCTCTTTCCCCTAAGGAGACAGATGGGCTCCACTTCCACCCTTTGCCTGACATCTTTACACTGAATCTCAGCAATTCTCAGAGCTCCAGGTGCCCTTGGCTTTCACAGTTGATGGTGCGGACTCCCTGGGTGGATGAGTCTGAGAAATTGGCCTTCAATATTAAAATGATGAATAGGCTTTAATGTGATTCTTAAAAGCCATTCAACCAGGAAAAGTTGGCTTAGACGCAAGAAGCAGTTTCCAGTGAATTCTCTTTACATGTAGTTTTCTAACTGCATTTCCTTAGGGACACAGAAACCCAGTGGCTTGCTTAGCCATTGAATTTAAACAATGAAATTAAAAATTATTCCCTTCTTGATTTTAAGTACTTTGTACCAACTAAATACCAGTCTTCCAATGCCTTATAATTCTTTTCCAGGGCATGATCTCAAGTCATCAGATGAAAATGATATCAGGTGTGGGCTGTTCTGTCACAGTGCGCTTCTTCCAGCTTGGTAATCATGGTCATCTCAACATACTACGCATATGTTGGCTCGTAGAACTTGGAAAACACAGCAAATGCGTCCCTCTGTCATCATGTAGTCCTACAGACTATTGAAAATCCTCTTTTTAGAAGTCCAGACAGTCTCACTGAGTTTCCCAAGGTGCCACGGCAGCCTCCTACACAGGATCGGGCCACCCCACCTGCTGTGTGTTTTACACCTGGGAGGGCAGAAACCCTGACCCAGCACAGAGTTGGGTCTTGCCTACATTTAGTTCCCATGCAGCACAGGACTCTGCTTTGCACAATCCATTGTTTTCTTAGCATCCAGAGCAATCAAAGGGCAAAGTTCTGAGAGTCTCCTGAGAAGCCCTGTCCCTGTGGAGCCCAAAGCTGCCTGACCCTGTAGTGCATAGGTGACCATCTGCTGTCATCTTAAAGGTCTTCCTTCTTTCCTTTATTTTTTAAAGGAAAAACATACACAAACATCCAAATACTCACTATAAATGACAAAAACTTTAACAGGTAGTCATTTTATTGTTCTCAGTTTTATTAAAATGAAATATGTAGAAGATAGAGTTGTCTTCTTATTTGACACCCAAATACAAACATGTTCACTGCCTCTTCAGAGAACCGTAGTTATGAATTTATAAATTTGACCTGTGTCCCTCTAGTTTGAACGTTTGTATATTGTGAATATATATGTCTCCATAAATAATATTTGGGAGTGTTCTCTGTGTTTTTAGATTATATGTGAATAGTATCATCCTGGAAACTCCCAGCATTGTATTTTTGAAATTAGTTCATTTTCATTCATCTAATCAATATGCACCTGAGTTTTAAAATTTAATCTATATCTTTTAATGTGAGCTAAATTATTTTATACTTAGTGTGACTGCTGGGTATATTTGCACTTATTTCTGCAATTGTATATATAAATCCTACTATTACAGTAGGATTATTTGATGGAATAATATTCTAGAATATGTGAGACTTAAAGAAATGAGAAATGCGCAAGCTTAAAATACCAACTCTTGCCCATTTTGGAAGATTTTTCAAGAACTATTGGTGAATTGTTCTTTTCCCATATAAACATTTAGTGCTATACATTTTCTTCTCAGCAGTACTCCAGTTATATCCCACACATTTGGGGATGTTGTATTTTTGTTTTCATTCAACTCAATGTATCATTTGAAAATTTTTCCTTGGGACTTACTCTTCAAACTGTGAATCATTTAGAAATGTGTTGTTTAGTTTGTAAGTGCTTGAAGATATTCCTGTTATTTTTCTGTTATTGCTTTCCAGTTTGAGTCCATTATACTCAGAGGAACAGTCTGTACGATTTCACCTCTATGGTTTATCTTGGCGTTTTGGTCTGTTTTGTGCTGTTACAACAAAATGTCTCAGACTAAGTAATCTGCAATAAACAGAAATTTACTGGTTCCAAGATGAAGGGGCTGGCAACCTGCTAAGGCTTTCTTATTGCATCTTAACATGGTAGAAAGCATCACCCGGCAGAAGGGCAAAGAGAGAGGAAAAGGGGGACTAACTTCTTATTAGAGACCCACTCCTGTGCCAATAGCATTAATCCATTTATGAGAAAAGTGCCCTCAACACCCACATGCCTCCCATTAGGACCCACCTCAAAGCACCACTGCATTGGCGATTAAGTTTCCAAGCACGTGGACTTGAGGGAACACATTCAAATCACAGCTCTTAGGAAATGTTTTGGGAGCATTTGAAAAGAATACGCATATGCGTTATCTCGTTGTATAGATTCTTAGTGATTCCTTTAAATATTATATTATACATAGTACATATATAACTCATTACAGTTTATTTATGTTGACATTTTACTAACATGATCGAAGTGTAAAAACCTTACTTCCTTTTAAGTACCTTAACTCCTCTATAATATAATTGACTTAAATATATTTTCTACATACATTGAGAACCACATCAAAAGATGTTATAATTCTGCCTCAAATATCAAACATAATTTAGAAGACTCAAGAAGAAAAGAAAGTCCATCTATCTGTATTTTTTCTTTTTCCATGATCTTGCATCCTTTCCTAATGTTCCCTAGATTCCTTCCTTTATCATTTCCTTTCAGTTTTAAGAAATTCCATTACACATTCTTTTAGGATAGCTCTTCTGGTGACAACTTCCCTTAGTTTTTCTTCATCTGAGACTGGGTTTGTTTCCACCTTAATCTTGATGGCTATTTTTGCTGAATATAGAACTTTGGGTCTATATTCTTTTCTTCTAGCACTTGAAAAACTTGTCCCACCACCCTCTGAAATCCTTGATTTTTTGATGAGAAATCTGTGTCATTCTCATTATATTTCCCTTTCTTCTTGCTGCTTTAAATATCTTTTCTTTCAAAAGTTTGATTACATTGTGTTGTAGCATCTTTTTCTTTCGTTTTTATATTGTTTGAGATTTACCCTGCTTCTCGACTCTTTAGCTTTATGTCTTTTGCCAAATTTGGGAAATGTTTAGTCATTACTTGTTTGAATACTTTTTCAGCAAACTTCTCTTCCTTCTCTTCTTTTTTCTACTCTCATGACACAACTGTTAGATCTTTTATGATAGTAGCACAAATGCTCGAGGCTGTGTTCATTTTGTCCTTTCAAAACAAAATTTTTTGTTTTTTCTCTATTTGTAGAACTGTACTTTGTGATGTTCTAATCTGTAAGTTTTCTGGTTCTTTCATTCGTCCTTTTCATCTTCTGCTGAACTCAATTGTAAAGAATTTTCACTTCAGTTTTATATTTCAGCTCTAAAATTTCCATTTGTTTCTTCTTTATTTCTGTATGTTTCTTACATTTCTTTGTAGACATTTTGTATTTTTTCTTTCAAACATGTTCATAATTGTTCATTGAAGCATTTTTTATTGATGGCTGCTGTAAAATCCTTGTTAGACAATTTCAGGGTCATCTCAGTATTGGTATCTGTTAATTGTCTTTTTTTCATTTAAGTTGAGATTTTTATGGCTTCTCATATAAGGAATGATTTTCAGTTGTATCCTGAATTTCGGGTATTATGTTATAAGATTCTCAACCTTATTTACATCTTCTGTTATAGCAAGTGTGTGTTTATAAATATAGATTTGAATAATATTAATCATTTCATGCTATTATTGTCACTCATTTTATTTCTATATGTGTTATAAGCCCCACAACACATTGTTGATATTTTTTATTTGATATTGTTATATTTTAAAGTTATTAAAGATAAGGAAAATTTCTATTTTGTTTAACTTTATTTTTATTATTTCTATCACACTTCTCTGTATATATGAAAATTTCCTTGCTATCTTTTTCTTTCTAGAAAAACCTTTCTTCAATATTTCTTTTTTTATTGTTGGAGATTCATTGAGGGTACGAGAACCCAGGTTATACTGATTGCATTTGTTAGCTCTTCAATATTTTTCGAAAGTAAATTCTTTTCAGCATTTGTCTAAAAACTATTCATTCTGGTGCCATTTCTGTAAGACATTTTCACTAGACATAGAATTCTGAGTTTATTGATTTTTATTTAAAGGCGTATCCCCATTTTATTTAGGCTTGGTTAATTTCTGATGAGAAGTTGTCTGTAATTTTTATATTTTTTTCTCAGTAAGATTTTTCTTTTTAAATTTTCTGGCTGCCTTCAAGATTTTTCTCTTTTTTCTTTGGTTTTCTGCATTTTTATGATGATTCCCTTTCTTTTTTAATTTTACTTTGGTTTACCTGAGCTTCTTCAACCTATACTCAATTGATTCTCATTAATTAAAAAAAAATTCTTAGCCAGTGTCTCTTCAAAAAATTTTTTGCACATTCTCTCTATCGACTCCAATTGTGTGTGTTTTATATTGTCCCTTAGCTCATGTATCCTCTGCCTGTTCTTTTTTCTCCTTCTCTCTTTATGTTTCACTTTGTATAATTTCTACTGACCTATCTTTAGTTCACTAATGTTTTATTTTCCTGTGTCCAATTTTCTGATAAGCTCATTGAAGGAGCTCTTCATCTCTGATATTAAGTTTTTATTTCTAACATCTTCATTTGATTCTTTTTATAGAGTGCATCTCTACTGAAATCCCCTACCTGCTCAGGCTTGTTGTACACCTGTTGTACTAGATGCTTGCCATATTTTAATATTTGTTTATTAAAATATTTAACATATTTAATATGTCTCTCATAGATCCAACATCTTGGTCACTTCTGGGTCAAGTTCTGTGGACTGCTCATTGCTACAACTTAATATGGTAGTGTAAATGCTGGCCACACTAATCAAGAAAGAAAAAAAGAGTAGAGTGGGGAGGTGCCTGTGGCTCAAAGGAGTAGGGCGCCAGCCCTATATGCCAGAGGTGGTGGGTTCAAACCCGGCCCTGGCCAAAAACTGCAAAAAAAAAAAAGAGTAGTGCAAAGACTGAAAAGAAAGAGATAAACCTATCATTATATTAAGACACTGTGATCATAGAAAATTCAACAAAACCCAGAGGACAATAAGAGAGTTCAGGAAATTTAAAAAATTTGAATTTCAAAATTTCAAATTTTGAAATTTGAATATCAAAAAATAAAAGTTTATATCTTCAATAGAAAGGGCTCCAGTTTTGCTATACTTTTTCTGCTCTTATTATTCTTTTTTTCCAATTTTCTTCCTTAAGATTTCTTGCTTGTTTTGTTTTCTTGTATTTTTATTATTCAATTTTTACTTTTTTAAATGATTAGGACTCCACTTTTGCTATGGTTTTTCTATCACTTTTTATCCTTTCTTTACTTTCAATTTCTCTCTTTTTTGCTCCCTTTCTGTAAAGATTTTTCTACTTATTTTTTCCACGTACTCTCTCAAATAACAACTAGGGCATACCCCCTTTTTTATATATTATATAATTTTATTTTTAATTTTATTTATATACTTTTATTATTATTTTATCTTTATTACTGAACTGTTTTATTATTTGTCAGTCTGTATTCCATTTATGGGATAGATCCTCACTCTGGGTTGGGGCGCCACAGCAATGGCCTGGCTCAAGGAGACATTGATTCCCTGGTCTAGGGGGTCCTTGTAGATTTGGCTTTTGGAAGGCAACTATTGGTAAGTCCCCACTGCAACATACCACTGTTTCTTTCTTTCTTTTTTTTTAAACCTTCTCTATTTGGTGGAGGTGAGTCCTTGTCTTTGCTGAGGCTGATAAGGAGCTCCAGAGTTTGAAAGACCTAGCCCCTCAGAGGCCAGGAATTGTGGGTGTGGGTCAAAGCACCCTTCTGAACTCCATGATTATGCCTCTCTCTGTTTCTGTTTTTCTCTTCTTTTTGTCAATGTTTTATTTTTACTGCTGCACTTTTTTCTTTTCTCTTTTGCTATTTTTTATCCCATCTTGCTTTTAACTCTTCTATTCCTTTTGGTCCTATACTAAAATGACACTTCAATACCTAAGCACAGAGACAAGGTAATTTGAAGAGAAAGAGGAAGTGAAAGAAAAAACTAGGGGAAGAAAGCAGACAAGAAGACTACACATATGAGGAGGAACCAACAGAAAAATTCTGGCAACCTGAAAAAATAGAATAGACCAACCCCTCCAAAGGATCATGAGGTAGCTACCGCAGAGGATTCACCTATTAAGAAGTGATAGAAATGATAGAAAGGGAATTTAAAATATGGACGATAAAAAAACAATGAAGGAAATTGCTGAGAGAGTGGAAAATAATCAAAATGAAATCCAAAATCAGAATCAAATAAGGCATGAAAGATATGAAGAATATAGAAAGGATATGGTGGAGTTTAGGGAATTTAAGAAGTCAATCATGGAACTTACAAATGCAGTAGAAAGTACTAATAACATATTATACCATGGAAAAGAAAGAATCTCGAAGCTAGAGGATAAAGCTCTTGAGCCAACACAGGCAGTTAGTGAGGTAGAAAAGGGGAGAGAGAAAACAGAACATTCACTCAGAGAATTATAGGACTTTATGAAGTATTCAAACATATATTATAGATATCCCAGAAAGGGAAGAAGAATGCCTCAGAGTAATGGAAGCCCATCTGGAGGACATGATAAATGAAAGTTTCCCAAGTATCATCAAAGAGTCCAACACACTCTTTCATTTCATTTATGTATTTGTTTATTTTTTATTAAATCATAAACACATAGATCATGTATACATGAATGCATTTATGGGGTACAATGTGCTGATTTCATATAGAATTAGGAACACTTACATAACACTGGTAAATATATACTTCATCTTGTTTACTTAATTACTGTGTTAAGACATTTATGCTCTACACTAATAGATCCAACATGTACCCTTGCATTATGCACCATAGGTGTGATCCCACCATTCACCCTCCCTCGATCTGACCTCCCCCCTCCTGTCCCATATCCTCCTCCTCCCTCCTTCATCTTGGGCCATAGTTGTGATCTATTCTTCATATGAAAGTGTGAGTGATTGTAAATTGGTTTCATAATAGTAATGAGTACATTGGATATTTTTTCTTCCATTCTTGAGATACTTTACTGAGTAGGATATGTTCCAGCTCCATCCATGTAAACGTAAAAGAGGTAAAGTCTCCATCTTTTTTTAAGGCTGTATAATATTCCATGGTATACATATTTCAAAATTTATTAATCCATCCATGGGTCAATGGGCACTTGGGCTTCTTCCATGACTTGGCTATTATGAATTGAGCTTCAGTGAGAAATCTGTACAAATGTCTTTGTTATAAAGTGATTTTTGGTCTTTTGGACATATACCTAGTAAAGGAATTGCAGGATCAAATGGCAGGTCTACTTTTAGATCCCTGAGTATTCTCCCTACCTCTTTCAAAAAGGGGTGTCTTAGCTTGCACTCCCACCAGCAGTGCAGAAGTGTTCCCTTTTCTCCACACCCATGCCAACATCTATAGTTTGGGAATTTTGTTATGTGACCCACTCTTATAGGAGTTAGATGATATCTCAAAGTGGTTTTGATTTGAATTTCTCTGATGGTTAAAGATGATGAGCACTTTTTCATGTGTCTGTAGGCCATGCTCCTGTCTTCTTCAGAGAAGCTTCTGTTCAAGTCCCTTGCCTGCAATGAAATGGGATTACTTGTTCTTTTCTTATTAATTAGTTTGAGTTCTCTGTGGATTGTGGTTATCAAACCTTTGTCAGAGGCATAACCTACAAATATCCTCTCTCATTCTAAAGGCTGTCTGCTTGCTTTACTTACTGTGTTCTTGGCTGTTTGATCAGATCCTAGTAATGTATTTTTGGTGTTGCTTCAATTGCCCGGGGGGTCCTCCTCATAAAGTATTCTCCCAGGCCAATTTATTCAAGTGTTTCTCCTGCATTCTATCCAAGAATCTTTATAGTTTTTTGTCTCAAGTTTAAATTTTTTATCCAGTGAGAGTCAATTTTTGTTAATGGTGAAAGGTGTGGGTCCAGTTTCAGTCTTCTATAAGTCACCAGCCCATTCTCCCAGCACCATTTGTTAAATAGGGAATCTTTCTTGTAATTTATATTTTTGATAGGCTTATCAAAG
>CAUYON010025010.1:0-15742 GCA_963573935.1 Arctocebus calabarensis | reverse complement strand
CCGGGCGTTGTGGCGGGTGCCTGTGGTCCCAGCGACTTGGGAGGCAGAGGCAAGAGACTCGCTTGAGCCCAGGAATTGGAGGTTGCTGTGAGCTGTGATGCCATAGCACTCTATCCAGGGTGACAGCTTGAGGCTCTGTCTCAAAAAAACAAAAAAACAAACAAACAAACAAAAAAAAAACATGGAGACTTTACCTCTTTTATGTTTACATGGATGGAGCTGGCAAGTATTCTTCTTTGTAAAATATCTCAGGAATGGAAAAAATATATATCCAGTGTGCTCATTACTACTATGAAACCAATTTATAATCAGTCACACTTTCATACGAAAGATGAATCACAACTATAGCCTAGGATGAAGGAGGGAAAGGGAAGGAGAGGGGAAAGGAGGGGTGTGGGTCTCCAGAGGGAGGGTTAATGGTGGGGCCACACCTATGGAGCATATTGCAAGTACAAGTTGGCTCTATCAGGTGTAGAACACAAATGTCTTAACACTGTAATTGGGTAAATGAGGTGAAGGCTATGTTAATTAGTAGGATGTAAGCACTCCAATTTGTATAAATAATCACATTGAATCCCATAATGGCATAAATGTATTCATTATCTATGTACAAATGACCTAATAAAAAAAAATTAGGATAGAAAAAAAAAAAACTAAATGAAAAATAGTCAACCTTAATTGTATACTTACCAAAGGATCTTTCAAACTAAATGTGAAATAAATGTGTGTTTGAAATTAATAGAAGTAGAGAACATTGATCACCAGCATAATACACTGTAGGAAATGATGAAATTCTTTGATTAAAGGAAAATGATACCAGAAGAAAATCTAATTTACACAGATGGAAAAGCATGGCCCAACTACATGCTGTGTATGAGAAATCTATTTTAAATATAAAGGTGCAGATACTTTAAAGAATAGTAAAAGATACCAAGCAAGCACTAATCATAAAGGTGGAGTAGCTATATTAATAATGAGAGAAATTAGACTGCAAGACAGTTATTACCAAAGTTGTAAAGAAGGACATTGTACAATGCAGTAGTTTGGATTCATAAAGGAAATATGATAGTAAATCTAAGAGCAGAGCTGCAAATAACATGAAGTATAAGTTTACAGATTGAGGAATAGGTATATTGGGTACTATATTTAGATATTGCAACACTCTTCTCGCTAAATAATTGATAGGAAAAGTAAACAGAAAATTATTATGATGTGAAATAATTGAATAGTGTGACCAGTTACAACCTAACAGGAATATTAAGAATACTACACACAACTGCAGAGAATACACAGTCTTTTCAAGTGCACATAAAACATTCACTAAGCTAACATAAGAAAGAGCAAAAATGGAAATAAATCCCAAGAACTAGAAAATTCAAAAGAAGTTTGCTTTTACAAATTCCAACTTACATCAAGTAACTTGTTACCCTATTTTAATATCGAAGAGTCTCATTTTAGGTTTTAAAAAGCATAGTTCACCTATATCCTTTTTACAAGAAACCATTTAAAACAAAATTACATAAAAATAAGCAAGAATTGCAATATTAATAGGCAAAATTGAATTCAAGGTGAAAATTATTTTAAAAGTCAAAAGTCTCCTTCCTGGTAAGACAGCAGGCAAACTGCCTGGGTTTGCAGGGTCCTCAAATCCACAAGTAGGAATGCAGGTTGTCTGTGCCCACAGAACTCCAGCCCAAGCCATGGCATATTCCTAACTCCTCTCAGCCCTTCGCTGCTGGGCCATCAGCACCAACTTCTCAAGCACCCAAAAGGGAGTTCTCCTGTTTGCTAAGATATATTGTGCCTGGTGATTCTAATCTGCTTCAGTGCCTCGACGCCAGGTACTCCTCCCAGGGGGTGGTTGAAACTATCCTTGCTGCTTGTCATCTTTGTCACCTATGTGTGTGACCACAGCATCAAGATGCCAATCATCAAATGGCCCTGGAGTGATTTCTTCTGGACCCTCATTGGGGTGATCCTCTACCTAACACCTCCGATGTTGTCCTTGTTGACACAGGAAACCACTCTAAAACCTACCTAGTAAAGTATCTCAAGAAGGGAAGAAAAAATATCCAATGTACTCAGTACTATTAAGAAACCAATTTACAATCACTCACACTTTCATATGAAGAATAGATCACAACTATGACCCAGGATGAAGGAGGAAGAAGGAGAGGATGGAGGAAGTCAGATCAAGGGAGGGTAAATAGTGGGATCACACCTATGATGCATAATGCAAGGGTACTTGTCAGATCTATTAAGAATAGAGTATAAATGTCTTAACAATGATTAAGTAAAGAGATGAGATATATATTAACCAGTGTGATGTAAACACTCCTAATTCTATATGAAATCAGCACCTTGTACTCCATAAATGCATTAATGTATACATGATCTATGCATTTGTGATTTAAGAAAAAAAAAAGCAGCTACAAAAAAAATAATAATAATAAAACCATGGCAGGGGTGTTGGGCCTAATCACTCTGAGCCTTTTTGGGTCTGATGCCTATGTTACCTTCCCCCTTCAGCAGCAGAGACACACAGCTGGCCCCACCAACCCTGCAGATGGCCCAGTGTTGGCCTACTCCTCTTGTTTCTCCCTGCAACCTGCAAATAAGTCCTCCATCTAAATAATTCCACCCCTATAACATTCCCAACGTACCGATTCCCAGCCTCCTGTTGAGTCTAATGTGCCTTTTCGGGGAGAATCGTGTCTTGCGGCTTGCCAGTCCAGGCACCTTCATAGGCGTGCATAGGTCATCTTTCCTTCTCCAGTGGAGACTCCAGTTCTGCCCAAACCAGAACCCACTTAAGCTGCAAAATGAGGGAAGAAGGCACCTGAGACAGCAGATTCCAGGCCCTGGTTGTGACCCACTCTAAGTGATCTCCTTGCTGTAGGGCAGGGGTCCTCAAACTTTTTAAACAGGGGGCCAGTTTACTGTCCCTCTAATCATTGGTGGGCGGGACTATAGTTTAAAAAAAAAAACTATGAACAAATTCCTATGCACACTGCACATATCTTATTTTGAAGTAAAAAACCAAAATGGGAACAAATACAATATTTACAATGAAGAACAAATAAAGTTAAATTAACAAACTTACCAGTATTTCAATGGGAACTCTGGGCCTGCTTTTGGCTAATGAAATGGTCAATGTCCAGTTCCATATTTGTCACTGCTAATCGTTACAAGTGATGCAAGTGTGCATCAGTGTGCATCAGTTAGTCTAGATTTGGTTGGAGATTTCAGATGTTTCATTCTGGAAAAAGTCTGTTCACAGACATAAGTGCTTCCAAAGATGGTTGCCATTTTGACTGCATTGTTCCTGAGATTAGGATATGTCTCAGAGGGGAGAGATGCATAGAAATTAGGAAGGCTGCTTGACTTGAATGCGTCTTTCAGAGAGTCACAATTCTGCAGTTCAGCCAGTTCCTTTTGGTAAATTGTATCCACATTTTCTTTCTTTCTTTTTTTTATTTCAAGGTACTTTATTCTTATAACAGGTCACACACTAAACTTTTGGCCCATTCTGCCACTGTACAAGCTACAAATGCTTGCTGAGCAGTGGAGGTGTGCTCTTTCATAGCATGTCTGAAAAGTGAATAAAAATACGTATAAAACAAATATTCAAATAGTTTCCATTGGAACACAGATAAGCGTGACCCCCCATCTCCTAATCTTACATATTGCTGCATCTGTGCCAACCCTACTCTTGCAAAGACATTTTAAAACTAGCAATAATTAAGTTAAATGGTCCCCCCAAATCCCTTAATTCAAGCTAGCCTTACATTTAACAGCTACAGAATGATATCTACACATTAATACTAGCCGAAGCACAAGTTGCTGGGTGACTTTTCATTCCACTTTCCCAAGCACAAGACACAGGCAGAGTGCCAACATCCTGCTCTTCTACTTCGGGTAGGTAGTCGGGGTTCTGGATTTGCTGCACAAGTTGCCATGTTGGTCCTGATATCCCATAGTAGATAGTTGGTCTCTGGAATCCATTGAAAGTAGAAGCAGCAGCTACAGTGTAAGTACCCATATTTTCAAAGAGCATCCAGTCACCCCCATGCATTTCTGGCAGGTCACAGCACTCAACTATCCAGTCAAGGCCATCGCATGTTGGTCGCTGGATGAATACTTCTCATCTGGTTTAGGTCTCTTTTGCAGAAGAGGCTTTACATGAGCATGATCATAAAGGATGCAATTAAATGATCCATATACTCCATCATTGATGCAATATGTAAAGGTTTGTTCACTGGCCTCATCTTCATCATCAGAGCCTATCTATTCCTTTCATACAATTTTTTGGCAATTATATTAACTGCAACTGTGAAGGCTAATGCAACATAATTATCTGCCTGGCTCAGCTTTGATTCTCACTCCAGAGTCTGATGGAAAGTACTTGTCCAATGCTGGGTTGATTACACCAGTGATCTCTTCAAATTTAAGCTTCACATCCTCAGATTCATAAAAGCCACCACCAATATCAAGTAGGTACATGCTGAAACCAACCTCAGCTGGTCAAAGACACAATGGGCATCAGAGATTGCCTGCACGAAGGTCTCAGGATCAGTACAACTACTTCCTATGTGGAAGTTTACACCAATGACATAAATATTTAGTTCTTTTGCCCGTTCCAAAAGAAGTCTTCTGGTTTTGAGGGTGACACCAAATTTAACACTGAGTCAACAGACAGCTTTGGAATCATCAGTGGCAATCTGCAAAACCAACTTGGCCTTTGGATGTGCTCTGGCAACTTTCATCAATTCGACTTCATTATCAAAAGTCATCATCTGGACCCCATTATTGGCAGCATACTTAATTTGAGACACTTGTTTACAAGGATTTGCATACATAATCCTCTCTGGAGGCACCCCGAGACTTTGCACCAATTGTATTTCAGTCTTGCTAGCACAGTCAAATCCTGTCCCAATAGCAGTGAGGGTCTTCGCAATGGCTCTACTGTCATTACAGTTGACTGCATAAAAGGGAGTGACACGAGGAAGAACTTTTAGCCATCTTTGGTGTTTCTTCAGAACATCTCGGAGGTCTGTTACATAGAAGGCATCCTTATCATCAGAAGAGGAAACTTCATTGATTTTTTGGTCCAGAATGTCCTTGGCAGTAAAACCTTCATCAAGCAAGCGGCAGTCAAACTCTTCATTACTAATGTTCATGGTTTCTTGATGTTTCTTTGAAAAACTAAGAGAAGGAATTTAAAGAAATACTTCCAGCTTCTCACAAAGGCAATTCTCCAGGAATTCTGAATTCCACTGTGTGTGTCCTCCGAGTAACAGTGGAAACATTCTTAGAGCAGCTGGGCACCACAGGCCAGCCCCATGGAGAAGCTGAAAGCCACCACCTGTGCAGAGCCCGAGCCGGAGCCGAGCCCTGGAGCACTCGGCCACCCCCGCTGCACCCATCAGTGCCTGGCTCTCACCTGCCAGAGATGCCAGCCTAAAGTGGTGCTGGCGCAGCTGGCAGAGGGGCAGCTGGGGTGGTGACTTCAGGGACTGATCTTCACATTTTCAATGTCAATAGAAAATGGGTTCTGGAAAAGCTGTATGTCCTGTTCATGGAGATGAAGCTCTTTAAATCTAAACTGGAACTCCTTTTGCAACTTTCCCAGTGAATCCACACATGGTTTTGTTTGGGAATGCAACCAATGGTTTTTCTGCTAATAGATTTTGCAGGCCTAGGAAGAGTCTGCTGCTAAACAGGACAGGCAGCGGAGGCAAAAACACCCGGTGGGCCGGATAAATGTCCTTGGTGGGCCGCATGTGGCCCGCGGGCCATAGTTTGAGGACCCCTGCTCTTGGGCTTAAGCGATTCTCTTGACTCGGCCTCACAAGTAGGTGGGACCACAAGCGCCCTCCACAATGCCCACCCATTTTTTTGGTTGTAGTTGTCATTGTTTGGCAGGCCACGGCTGGATTCAAATCCGCCGGTGTATGTGTCTGGTACCCTAGCTGCTTGAGCTACAGGCACCACGCCTCCTTTTAATTTCTTTAAAACATTATATGACTTTTTAAAGTAAAATATTATAGTGTGGCATTAATAGCATGTAGACATAACACATGACAGCTTGGATAAGTACAATAACTGAAATGGAAAACTCACTAGAAGGTTCAACATCAGGTTTGAGTAGGCTGAAGAGATCAGTTAACTTGAAGATGAGATAATTGAAATTAACCAGTCTGGGCTCAGCGCCTGTGGCTCAAGTGGCTAAGGCACCAGCCACGTACACCTGAGCTGGCAGGTTCGAATCCAGCCCATGGCCGCCAAACAACAATGACGGCTGCAACCAAAAAATGGCCAGGCGCTGTGATGGGCGCCTATAGTCCCAGGTACTTGGGAGGCAGAGGCAAGAGACTCGCTTGAGCCCAGGAATTGGAGGTTGCTGTGAGATGTGATGTCACGGCACTCTATCCAGGGTGACGGCTTGTGGCTCTGTCTCAAAAAAAAAAAAAAGAAAAAGAAAAAAGAAATTAATCGGTCTGAGGAGCAGAAAGAGGAAAGGCCTGTGGGACACCATCAAATATACAAATGTATGCATAGTCGGCATCCCAGAAGGAGGGAAAAAAGCAGTAGAAAAAGTGTATAAAGAAATACGAAATCTGACAGTGAAGTTCATGAATTTACTGGTGTACACTTTTTTTTTTCTTGGTAGAGACAGAGTTTCACTGTATCACCCTCGGTAGAGTGCCGTGGCATCACACAGCTCACAGCAGCCTCTAACTCCCGGGCTTAGGCGATTTTCTTGCCTCAGCCTCTCAAGTAGCTGGGACTACAGGTGCCCGCCACAACACCCGGCTATTTTTCTGCTTTGCAGTTCAGCGGAGGTCGGGTTTGAACCCACCACCTTCGGTATATGGGGCCGGCGCCCTGCTTGATGAGCCACAGGCGCTGCCCTGGTGAACACTTTTGTTAGCTGCACTTTATGAAAAACTCGGCAACATTTTGTAACCTTGGCGTATCAGTGTCTCATGGTTGTGTTTGTGTCAACATGCGGCCATGTCTTGCTGAGTAATGTTCGTAATGTGTGTTTTTGTGGGCTATTGAGGGAATGTCAGAGCTTGAGTTGGAGCAACAAACTAACATTAAATTTCTTGTTAAAGAGTGGGCTGGGCACAGTGGCTTATGCCTGTAATTCTAGCACTCTGGGAGGCTGAGGGAGGAGGATTGTTTAAGTTGGGGAGTTCAAGACTGGCCTGATCCAGAGTGAGGCCAGACTCCATCTCTACTAAAAAACAGACAAACTAGCCAGGCGTTGACGCAGGTGCTTGTAGTCCCAGCTACTTGGGAAGCTGAGGCAGGGGGTCACTTGAGTGCAAGAGTTTGAGGCTGCTGTCAGCTATGACACCAGGGCAGTCTACTCAGGGTGACAGAGTGAGACTCTTGTGTCCAAAAAAAAAAAGGAAAGAAATCTTTATGTGTCAAAACTATTGTTCCAGCATGATGGAGAAATTAAGACACTTTTAGCTAAACATAGCAGGGAGACTCCAATACCAGTAGACTTGCCTTTTAAGAAACGCTGAAGAGGCCAGGTGTGGTGGCTCAAGCCTATAATCCTAGCACTCTGGGAGGCTGAGGCCGGTGGAATGTTCTGGGCGCAGAGGTTTGAGACCAGCCTGAGGTAGAGTGAGACCCTGTCTCTACAAAAAAAAGCTGGTTGTGGTGGGCACCTGTAGTCCCAGCTAATTGGGAGGCTGAGGCAAGAGAATCACTCAGCCCAAGAGTTTGAGGTTGCTGAGTGTGGTGACACCACGGCACTCTACCGGGGTGGCATAGTGAGACTCTGTCTCAAAAAAACAAAATAGGCTTGGCGCCTATGGCTCAGGCAGCTAAGATACCAGCCACATACCCCTGAGCTGGCTGGTTCGAATCCAGCCTGGCCTGCCAAACAACGACGGCTGCAACCAAAAAATAGCTGGGTGTTGTGGTGGGCACTTGTGGTCCCAGCTACTTGGGAGGCTGAGGCAAGAGAATCGCCTAAACCCAAGAATTGGAGGTTGCTGTGAGCTGTGATGCCACAGCACTCTACTGAGGGTCACAAAGTGAGGCTTTGTCTCAATAAAATAAATAAATAATTAATTAAAAGAAAAAAAGAAAATTAAAAAAAAATCTTCCAACTAAGCCCATTGAAAGCAAAATTAAAAAAAAATACAAAAAAAAAAAGAAAAAAGAAAGAAATGCTAAAGGGAGGGCTTCAGGCTGAAATGAAAGGACACCAGACAGAGATTCAGACATAAGGAAAACTACGCCAGGTTGCAGTGGCTTGCATCTATAATGCAGCTATTTAAGAGAAAAATACAAGTATATAAGTATAATCTAGTGAGGGGGAGGGAAGTGGAGGGAGAGCAGAAAAGGGAGGAGGGAGGGTAATTGGTGGGATCTCACCTAATATGCATGATGAGGTGAAGGAGTTGAGCAAGCCCCCTGAGTGACTGGCTCAACTACAACTTGAACTTTATCTGAGACATAATAACAATGTAACCTAAACACTTGTACCCTCATATGAATCTGAAATTTATTTATATAGAGACAGAGTCTCACTATGTTGCCCTCAGTAGAGTGCAGTGCTGTCACAGCTCACAGCAACCTCCAACTCTTGGGCTTAAGCAATTCTCTTGCTTCAGCCTCCCAAGTAGCTGGGACTACAGGCACCGGCCACAATGCACAGCTGTTTTTTTGTTGTAGTTATCATTGTTGTTTGCCAGGCCCGGGCTGGGTTCAAACCCTCTAGCCTCGGTATACCCACTAGCGCCCTACCCACTGAGCTAGGGGCACACCCTAGTATAGAGATTTCTTTCTTTTCTTTTCTTTCTTTCTTTTTTTTTTTTGAGATTTCTAAAGAAATTAAAAATAGGACTACCATATAACCCAGCAATCCCTCTTTTGGGCGTATACCCAAAGGAAATGAAATCACCACCTCATAAAGATACTGCTCCCCTGTGTTCAAGGGATCTTTGTCTATTTTGTTCTCTGTATATTTGCAGAGCTTGGAACCAGGCCTGGCATGCAATCGGTCCTCAATGCATTTTTGTGGAATGGGTAAAGATGTGAGGAACCTGAAAAAAAAAAGAAAAAAGAGGCTGATGTGGGAAGATTGCCTGAGCCCAGGAGTTCCACACTGCAGTGAGCTACTATAGTACTACTGCATTCTAGCCAAGGGAACAGAGTGAACAGACCTTATCTCTCTTAAAAAAAAAAAATTAAAAATTCTACTTGGGGGGGCGGCGCCTATGGCTCAAGGAGTAGGGCACTAGCCCCATATACTGGAGGTGGTGGGTTCAAACCTGGCCCAGCCAAAAAAAAAAAAACCCTACTTGGAAGGCTGAGGCAAGAGAATCACTTAAGCCAAAGAGTTTGAGGTTGCTGTGAGCTGTGATGCCAAGGCATTCTACTGAGCGTGACATACTAAGACTTTGAACAGTCTTAACTGTTCAAAAAACAAAAAATTAAAAATTAAAGAATACTTGTAGGCTGGGGGCAGTGGCTCACATTTGTAATCCTAGTACTTTGGGAGGCCAAGGCAGGAGGATCACTTGAGGTCAGGAGTTCAAGACCAGCCTGAGCAATATAGTAAGATTTTTTTTTTTTTTGAGACACAGCCTCAAGCTGTCACCCTGGATAGAGTGCTGTGGCATCACAGCTCACAGCAATCTCCAAATCCTGGGCTCGAGTGAGTCTCCTGCTTCCGTCTCCCAAGTAGCTGGGACTACAGGCGCCTGCCACAACGCCGCGCCATTTTTTGGTTGCAACTGTCATTGTTGTTTGGCAGGCCCGGGCTGGATTCGAACCCGCCAGCTTAGGTGTACGTGGCTGGTGCCTTAGCCCCTTGAGCCACAGGCGCCAAGCCATAATTTTAAAATTTTTGTACAAATGTAGTTTCTCTATGTTGCCCAGGCTAGTTTTGAACTTCCGGCTTCAAGTGATCCTACTGCCTCTGCCTCCCAAAGCTTTGGGATTAACAGAAGTGAGCCACTGCCCCCTTCACGCTCTCTTTACTCTATTTTTTTCTTTTTATCCCTGATCTGCAGTGAAGTCTACACTTATTTATTTATTTTGTTGTTGTTCTTGTTGCAGTTTGTCTGGGGCTAGGTTTGAACTTACTACCCTCGGTATATGACCTGGGGCTGACGCCCTACTCACTGAGCCACAGGCGCTGCCCTACACTTTATTTAAACTCATCTTTGTTTCCTTCACTTTCTCGCATGTGTGCAATATACCATGCCATTACTCATCTTTTTTTTTTTTTTTTGCTATTACTCATCTTGAGCATGGAAAGGACCATGTAACTTTCTAGCCTTCAGATGAACCATAATGGAATCGATTCACTTTTTTTGTGCTCATTTAGCTCAGTTCATTGTTTTCTAAGTGTTTTACGGTTGGCCATTTCCTGTTCTTTGCTTTCTGAGTGGTTTCTGCCCTGGCATGCTATGGCAACGTTCCTTGGCTTCTGTCCCTACTTCTCCTTCCTCCTTTTCTGCTGGCTCAGGGACTTTCCAGGAAAGACATGTCTGAAGGGAAGCTGTGGCTTTACTATGTGACATCATCACCTGCCCTTTGAGCTAAGGAAATCGGTCCTAACCTCCGAGTCTGAGTCATTTCTCTCCTGAGAAGCTAACCTAAGAGACAAAGCAAATATTCCCAGGTTGCTAAGCAGAACCAGACTGAAAGGCCACTCTGATTTGGGGCTGCTGCCACTACTGGGGATCACTTATGCACAGATAAATCAGCCCAGGAAGTGAATGTGCTGTAACAACCCAGGGGTCCATGGACAGATGAATAGCTAAAGAAATTGTGGTATATACATACAATGAAATAAGCATGGACCTAGAGGACATTATGCTAAATGAAATATGCCAGTACAGGCCTGGCACGGTGGCTCACGCCCGTCATCCTAGCACTCTGGGAGGCCAAGGCAGGTGGACTGCTTGAGCTCAGGAGTTAGGGACCAGCCTGAGCCAGAGTGAGACCCTGTCTCTACTAAAATAGAAAAATTAACTGGGTGTTGTGGCGGACACCTGTAGTTCCAGCTACTCAGGAGGCTAAGGCAAGAGGATTGATTGTTTAAGCCCAAGAGTTTGTGTTTTCTGTGAGCTATGATGCCACCCGCACTCTACTCAGGGCAACAGACTCAAAAAAGCCAAACAACCGAACAGAAAAGTAAACCACTGGACACAATTACAAGGGAGACTTTACCTAACAAACACAATCATTGTAACCTAATTCTTTGTAACCTCAACGAGTCCCAAACTATAAAAAAAAAATAAGCCAGGCTCGGCACCTGTGGCTCAATGGGCTAAGGTGCCAGCCGTGTACACCTGAGCTGGCAGGTTCGAATCTAGCCCGGCCCGCCAAACAACAATGATGGCTGCAACCAAAAAATGGCCGGGCGTTGTGGCGGGCACCTGTAGTCCCAGCTACTTGGGAGGTGGAGGCAGGAGACTCACTTGAGCCCAGGAATTGGAGGTTGCTGTGAGCTGTGATGACACATCACTCTATCCAGGGTGACAGCTTAAGGCTCTGTCTCTACAAAAAAAAAAAAAAAGGGCCAGTTGAAAAGGACAAATACTGCATGATCTACTAATATGATGTATCCATTGTAGTCAAACTCATAGAATCATAGACGCAGAGAATACAATAGCGTTTGCCAGAGGCTGGGGGCTGGAGGAGATGGGGAGTTGTTCAATATGTTTAAAGTTTCAGTTGTGCTAGATAAACGAATTCTAAAGATCTGCTATGAACACAGTGCCTACAAATAAAAACACAGGCTGGCTATGGTGGCTCATGCTTATAATCCTAGCACTTTGGAAGGCTGAGGCAGGTGGATCACTTGAGCTCAGGAGTTTGAGACCACCCTGAGCAATGAACAGTGAGACCTTGTCTCTAAAAAAAAAAAAAGATAAGGGCGGCTCCTGTGGCTCAGTGAGTAGGGCGCCTGCCCCATATACGGAGGGTGGTAGGTTCAAACCCGGCCCGGCCAAACTGCAACAAAAAAATAGCCGGGCATTGTGGCAGGCGCCAGTTGTCCCAGCTACTCGGGAGGCTGAGGCAAGAGAATCACCTAAGCCCAGGAGCTGGAGGTTGCTGTGAGCTGTGACATTATAGCACTCTACTGAGGGTGATAAAAGTGAAACTCTGTCTCTAAAATAAATAAATAGATAAATAAAATAAATAAATACAAATGCAGACTTGTGCACTCTAAAATGTGTTAGGAGGGCACATCTTGTGTTGTGTACTTACTACACCCACAGGCACAAAATCTCAGAACAAAAACAGTCAAAACCAAAGGGACACAAGGCAACTTTGGGAGGTGCCGGGTGTGTTAGTCCTGAGATGTGGTGACAGTCTCACATGTTGTGACTTAACACTCTGTGCACAGTAATGTGTGGGGTTCTGTGTATATCGATTATTCCTCAATAAAGCTGTGTACAGAAAAGCGTGTGAATGTGAGAGAGGCCAGGGCTGCAGGAGGATGCAGGGAGCCATGAAGGAAACCATGAGCTTCGAGAGCATGTAGTAGACTCCCAGGGGATGAGTACCTGACCCACAGCTCGTCCCTGGGGAGCCACACAAGTGCTTCCAGCTCCTTCTCTTCTCCAGAAGAGAAGAAGCTGCCACAGCCAGGGCTACACAAAGGGGGATTGGAGCTCATGACAGATGGGAGCTCCCCGGGGAAAGGGAATCACTGCACTCAATCCAGACTGGCAGCAAGGGCCCCTAGGGAGAGCCTGGGGGCAGGGGACCCTGACAGTCTGGGAGCTGGGAGCCTGAGACTGCAGAGCACTGCTCTCCCAGCAGGCCTGACCACACCATCTGCTCCTTCTGGTGGCATAGTTTAGAAACTAATATCCTTAATATCTTTGGGCAAGCTCCTCTGTTCCTCAGTTTTTCCATCAGTAAAATGGGACTAATAAACCCATACCTTATAATTATGAGGATTAAATGAGTTAATATGTGTTAAACACCCAGAGCTGTCTCTCTGGTTGAGAGCTCTATGTGGATGTTATTGCTGCTGACATTGTAATTCTGGCACCTTCTCTCTGGTTCTTTTTATTTTTCTAGAATCTTTTTTTTTTTTGAGACAGAGCCTCAAGCTGTCACCCTGGATAGAGTGCTGTGGCATCACAGCTCACAGGAACCTTCAATTCCTGGGCTCAAGAGAGTCTCCTGCCTCTGCCTCCCAAGTAGCTGGAACAACAGGTGCCCGCCACAAAGCCCAGCCATTTTTTGGTTGCAGCCATCATTGTTTGGCAGGCCCGGGCTGGATTCGAACTCGCCAGCTCATGTGTACGTGGCTGGCGCCTTAGCTGCTTGAGCCACAGGCGCCGAGGCTTTTTCTAGAATCTTTAAGGCCTCCCTCTCCTTGCTGCAGAAATAGCACAGAAGCTAATTGCCTGACCTTAATTGTCTCTCTCTTTTTTTGAGAGCTGAGTCTTCCTCTGTCAACCTGGATTGAATGCCATGGCATCATCATAGCTCACTGCAACCTTGAACTCCTGGGCTCAAGTGATCCTCCTGAGACTACAGGAATATTCCACAATGCCTGACTAATATTTCTATTCTTTGTAGAAAGATGGGGTCTTGCTATATTGTCCAGGCTGGACTTCCTGTTTTTATACCCTCCTATGCTTAGGGCTTGAGGGCTGCTGCTTTTGTTGTGGTAGAATCTCTGAGGGAAGTGTCTTTGGAGGAAGCCACCCCCTCCCCAGCCTCTGCTGATGCTAGAGCACCCTGAGGAGGTGTGGGCTGCTCCAGGGGGTCTTCATGAGTAAGCAATGTCCGGTCAGCCAGTGTCCATGGGGAGGTGCAGCTGACAGGAGACCAGGTGTGCCCTTGGCTCATCCCTTCCCGTCCCTAACTCATGCCCCCCCCACAGCTCTGCCCCAGGTCTGAGCTCTGACCCTTCGTCTGTCAGTCTTGCTCTCAGGGCTACACTTCACCTGCCCCCATCTGCAGACTTGACGCCTGTCCCATTTTCCTGGCTGGGAGATGATCCATTCGGCAATCCCATCAGGAACCTGGAACAGCACCAGGGATTGGGACCACTACAACCCCAGCTTGCTGTAGCTCCCCTGCCCTTGTGGCTGCCGACTTGGGTATGTGCGGATGTCCCCCTCCTGGGAGGCTGTTCTAGCCGCCCCTTTGGAGCGTGCTTGGAGCTCTCTCCCTGGGAACTGCACATGATGGAAAGCCACACCTTCAGCCCATAACAGGCTGTGGCTTCCATGGGGGCTGAGTGTGGCGGACAGGCTCTGGTCCTCCTGACTCCCTGCCGTCTCCTGGCTCCTCCCAGGCCCACCGCACCTTCCCTCTCTTTCCCTCTTCTTCCTTTTTTTTTTGAGACAGAGCCTCAAGCTGTCACCCTGGATAGAGTGCCGTGCATCACAGCTCACAGCAACCTCCAATTCCTGGGCTCAAGCGATCTCCTGCCTCCACCGCCCAAGTAGCTGGGACTACAGGCACCTGCCACAACACCTGGCCATTTTTTGGTTGTAGCCATAATGTTTGGTGGGCCCGGTCTGGATTTGAACCCGCCAGCTCAGGTGTATGTGGCTGGAGCCTTAGCCCGTTGAGCCACAGGCGCCGAGCCCCTCTCTTTCCTTCTTGATACCCCAACCTCCCTTCTCTCCTGTCTCCTCCTTCTTGCCTTTTCTCCCTTCTTTCTCTTCTCTCATGCTCTCCCTTTCTCTGTTTAGGATGCGCCAGTGGGCCCAGGGGTCTTTTCTTCTCTTACAGAGTCTTCCAGAACTAACTAAGCTCTTTTCTAATAACAGCTTTCATCCATTCACTCTACACATTCTTATTAGAGGCCTGCTGTGTCCTCAGCCCTGCTTTAGGCCCTGGGGGGTTAGGAGGGGTAAATAAGACAGATGTGGCCCCCTACTCTCATGAAGGCCAGTGAGGAGATAAAGGACTAAACAAAGACACAGGCCGGTTTTGGTGACAAATGCCATGAAGAAGGGAAGCAGGTGATGTGGGAGCAGGTATCTGGAGTTGTCAGGGCAGTTGTCACCAAAGTAGTGATGCCTGAGTTGAGACCTCGGTGACCAGATTTCCTCAGAGCAGCAAGCATGGTTCTTTGAAACAAATAATCAGATTCCCCTCTGGTTAACGAAAGCAGGAAAGGAATGCACTGGAAGAGCATTGAGTAGTTCAGAGAACAGGCTGGTGGCCTGGAAGACTAGGCCAGCACATAGGCGCTTGCTAAGGGAGGCTGGCAACCTCTCCAGATACCGGACACCTTCCAGGCCTTGAACCGTGAACCCTCTGCCACACCCCAACAAGGGACCTTCACCTGCCCCAGATGTAAGTTTGTTCCCTACTGGGTGGTCTTTTAGACCCAAATGGCTCCCCATCTTACACAGGTGACAGCTACTGTCTTTATAAAGTCCTGTGTGAGCCCCTGTTCCCTTCTGTCCTCATCTGCTGTTTTCTTGCCCCACCCTACTCTGGCTACACAGGCCTCCTGGCTGTTCTTCAGTCACGCCTAGCAGGTGTCCCTGTAGTGCCCACCCTCACCTCCTTCAGGTCTTGGCCCAGCACCCACCATCCTGTGAGACCCACCTGGTTCCTTGAGGCCCATATTCTTTTTTTTTTTTTTGTAGAGACAAGAGTCTCACTTTATCGCCCTGGGTAGAGTGCCGTGGCGTCACACTGCTCACAGCAACCTCCAGCTCTTGGGCTTAAGCGATTCTCTTGCCTCAGCCTCCCTAGTAGCTGGGACTAC
>CAUYON010025009.1:0-16843 GCA_963573935.1 Arctocebus calabarensis | reverse complement strand
CAGCTACTAGGGAGGCTGAGGCAAGAGAATCGCTTAAGCCCAAGAGCTGGAGGTTGCTGTGAGCAGTGTGACGCCACGGCACTCTACCCAGGGCGATAAAGTGAGACTCTGTCTCTACAAAAAAAAAAAAAAAAAAAAAATCCCCCATGCCAACAGGTGTGAAAGGAGATGACGGGTGGGGTGTGAGCCCATGACAGGCAAGTCTCACCTGACAGAAGCAGCTTCCTATAGCTCTTTAGGTTCTCCTGGGCAGGGTCCAGGTGGCCCCACCCTTCCTGCTGCAGAGGCTCCTCTAGAAAGGGCTTCAGTTTCTGAAATGTCAGTACAGCTATGGCTGATGCCACCTGCCCCACAAGACATTGGACCCATAGCCCCACAGCGCAGGGAGCATGAGAGGGGCTCTGACCACACACACTGCAGAGGCAGCTTTAGTTTTGCTCTAAAGCAGGTTTCTCAGCCTTAGCACCATGGAAACTACCCTCTTCTGGGTACAGCATTAATGGTGGAGGAGATGCTGCTAAGCCAAGTGGAAAAAGGCCAGCCCTGCATCCTCAGAACACTTGTGCCTTACCCACCTTCTGCTCAGCTTTGGAAGGGTCAGCCTCTTCAGTCTTTATTTCTCCAATGCTCCCCAGTTCTGGAAGCAGGGGTTCCATGGAGAGCCAGGCTGGGGAAAAGGGCAGGCAAAGCTGAGGAGTTGCATACACTGTGGGTGGCCCCCCCCAATCAGGGAGACCTGACTGCCTCCCTGCCTAGGCATGCTCATGTGCCAGCAGGTCCCTAGGTTCTATTGACTCTGTCCTGTATTTATAGAGAAGAGTCACCAAAAAGACAAAGGGCTCCAGCTCAGGGCTGGCCTGCTATTGCAATGCAAGCCATGGAGAGAAAACTTTTCTTACCCACTGGATTAGTAGAAATCTTAAAAAGCGACACATGGTGCCGTCATAGAGGCAGGCACATGGGCACCTTCCTATGCAGACAGCACAGAACTTCTTACCATGGGGAAGTGTACATTGTAGGTGAAATGTAAAACTTGTATGTGCTTTGTTTAATAGTCCTGAGGAGCCCACCTCATGATGGCCAGATTTCCCATGTCCAGGCACTTGCATAAGGACACGTGACTGCAGCCTGATTCCAAGGGCAGAGATCCCAACTCTAGGATGAGGACAAACTGAGCACAAGGTACAGTGGGCAGCTAAGGAGCCAGATCAACTGCCCAGGGCCAGGAGATACAGCACACCATGCTCTGAGGAGGCAGAGCCCAAGCCCTCTGTGTATGCATGTGACATGTAGGAAGATATTAAGGGTCACACACAGGGGCACTTAAGACACAGGACTTTGTTTTCAGAGAGTAGGTAGGGGAGGGAGAATCCTTTTTTCCTTGTGCATCAGTGCTGTTCAACTACCTGTTCTAAGTATGAAATGACCTACAATCTCTGAAGAGGAATTTAATAAACCACACTTCTAATATTCATGAAGTATCCCAGCTTGGCAGGTGTTCAGGCCCTTGCCCCTGGCCTCCTCTGCTCTGACCCCCGCCCCCTACAGACCCCACCTACCCCCCACCCTGAACCCCCCACAGGTACAGGGTGGGTCAGTCACTCACGAGTCACAGCAGGGCACAGGGGATCCCCAATTCCCAGGTCCTGGCTGGGGCTCACTGGCCCAAATGGAAACAGCAGTGGCTCAGGATACCTGTCGTATATACCCTCGCTCATCACTGAGGACCCAGCGGGGGAACCCAACAGCATCCCTGTTCACAACAGAGTAATAGTGACCCCAGGGAATGGGGCAGGTGCAGCAGCCATGTAGTAAGCTCCTGGGGCAGGTTCCAGGCCCAGCAATCCCATCCCTCAGACCCAACCTAGATGTGAGCTGCTCTGCCCTGGACTACTCTCTCCTGCTCTTCCTGGTTCCTTACATCTGGAGGTAAGATGTGAAGGCAGGAGCTCAAGCAGCTATCCTGGCCCATGAGGTGACACTGAGGGGAATGCCATCAGGCAGGATGGGAGTGGGCAGGGCCCCTGCTGACTGAGGAGCCACCGCACCAGCTTGAGGTGACTCATCACTGTGCCTCTTGCCAGGGGTGGGGGCAGCCAAACTTAGTAAAACAAAGCTAGGTTTGGGTGCTAAGATCCCCCAGGATCCCTGTCCCTGCCTCTCCTAAGGCACACTCCCCTCTGGGTGCAGCCCGACCTGGCTCATCCAGCATGTCAGCCAGGCCCTCCACCAGGGAGGCCGCCTTCTTGCAGCTCTCGGGATACTGTGCCACCACCCAGGGCCGGACCCTGTCTGGCAGGATGCCCAAGAACTGCTCCAGGACCAGCAGCTCCAGCATCTGCTCCTTGGAGCGTGCCTCAGGCATCAGCCACTGGCGGCACAGCTCATGGAGCCGGGCCAGGGTCTGGTGGGGCCCGGCAGACTCCTGGTAAACAAATTCCCGGAAGCGCAGGCGAGAGAACTCAAGATCAGCAGGAGTTCTCTCAGCAGGAGTTTTCTCGGCAGGAGTTTTCTCGGCTGGAGTTTTCTCGGCTGGAGTTTTCTCGGTTGGAGTTTTCTCGGCAGGAATTTTCTCGGCTGGAGTTTTCTCGGTGGGAAACTCGCTGGGAGTTTTCTCAGTGGGAAACTCACTGGAAGTTTTCTCGGAGGGAAACTCGCTGAGAGTTTTCTCCATGGGAAACTCACTGGAAGTTTTCTCGGAGGGAAACTCACTGGAAGTTTTCTCGGAGGGAAACTCGCTGGGATTTGTTTTCTCGGCGGGAGTTTTCTCTGTGGGCGTTTTCTCAGCGGGAGTTCTCTCAGAGACATTCCCAGGTTCTTCCTGCTGTGCTCCAGCAGCTGACCCTGGTGCTCCTCCGCCAGCTGACCCTGGTGCGGACAGTTCTGGAGGGGTCGGGGAGGTCCTGGGGGAGGCAAATGCCTTCTCCAAGGGCAGCATCTTTCCAAACCTTTACTGGGAAATGCAAGTGTGGCTAGCTGGGGACAAGTGGCTCCAAGGGAGGGAAACCAGGGACAACAGGATGCCCAGGGGGCTCAGGTGTGCCAGGACCAAGGACCTGCAGAGGACACAGATGAGACAGAGACACCTGCATATGAGAACCTAGGCACAGGCACCCATGTCTGAGAACTGGTAATTGTTAAGTTAAATAAAAACATAAAAGTGGGAGGAACAGCTCATTTTATAAGACTAGTATTACCAGGATTAAAAAAATTAGGCTGGCAGTGCCTGTAGCTTAGTGGGTGGGGCACCAGCCACATACTCCAAGGCTGGCAGGTTTGAACCCAGCCCAGGTCAGCTAAAACAACAATGACAACTGCAACAATAACAACAAAAATAGCCAGGTGTTGTGGCGGGTGCCTGCAGACCCAGCTACTTGAGAGGCTGAGGTAAGAGAATCTCTTGCGCTCAAGAGAGTTTGAGGTTGCGGTGAGCTGTGACGTGACAGCTTGAGACTCTTTTCTCAAAAAAAAAAAGAAAGAAAGAAATCAATCATGAGTAGGGCAAAAAATTATATGTCAGCCTCAAATATAAACCTAGATGTAAAAAAAAAAAACCCTGATATAAAAATCTTAAAGTATCAATAAACTCATTCCAACCACACATCTTATATACACGATGTAAGTAACGACACACCATATTTGTGTTTATCTCAGAAATGCAAGGTATTCAGTATTTAAAAATATATGATATCAACTAGGCTAGGCTAAAAAATAAAAATACATACTATGAGGACTTTAGTGCCTAGTAATATGAAGGGGCTAGGTGTCAGAACTGTTCCTCTCATTATAACAGCTAAAAAATACAAAATATATATTTAGAAATAAGTGTAGGAAATGGTTGGAAAACTACCACCTGATTCTGGAAACAGCACACATCTTTGGGCCTGGATAGACCATCTACCAGACCAGATTAGAGAGGAGGAAGCTATGAGCATGGCCAACAGGAGCAGAAAGCTCAGGTCCTAGCCAGCCTTCCCCGTGCCCAGCTGAATGTCCTCAAATAAGGCAGCCCATCATTCAAGAGGAGCCAAAAACAGGATGTCAGGTGAAGTCTTGAGGGATGGGCCTCCAACAGGCCTAGGCCTGTGATGTTCTAACTGGCCATGGGCACACATGAGTTGACGGACACTGACACACAGGAGCATGAACTCTGAGCTGTGACCAGCCCCTCCCAGGATGCACAGGTCTTCAGATCCATAGGGCCAGAACCCACCTTGAGATATATACCAAATACAAACAGAAGGCCACACCCAAGCCCAATGTCAGCATTCCCCTTGGCTGAGCCACAGAAGGGAACCACTTTTTCTTTCAAACTCAAGTTTGAGGAATTTAAGAAAATTCATGCATGGCCACAGCTCCAATAGGAATGTTTTCTCAGAAATTTCACTTCTGCAGAGAAAACTCTGGAAGGTGAACGGATGTGGGATTGGTCATTGCCCCTACAGAGTCCACTCAAGCATTTCCCCACCAGGATAGGGGCACAAGGACCTTATGGATGTGTGGTGGGGGAGTTTGATCACACAGACATGAAAGTTCCACAAAAAGGTAAATCCACAGAGCACAGTGTAGATCAGAGGTTGTTAGGGGCCAGGGGCCCAGATAGTGACTGCTAATGGGTACAAGATATCTTTTTTTTTTTTGGAGACAGAGCCTCAAGCTGTCACCCTGGATAGAGTGTCGTGGCATCACAGCTCACAGCAACCTCCAATTCCTGGGCTCAAGTGAGTCTCCTGCCTCAGCCTCCCAAGTAGCTGGGACTACAGGTGCCCGCCACGATGCCCGGCCATTTTTTGGTTGTAGCCATCATTGTTTGGGGGGCCCTGGCTGGATTCGAACCCACCAGCTCAAGTGTACATGGCTGGCGCCTTAGCCCGTTGAGCCACAGGCGCCGAGCTGGTACAAGATATCTTTTTGGGGTGATGTAAATGTTCTAAGATTAACTGTGGTAATAGTTGCACAAGTATGAATGCTATGTACTAAAAACAAACAAATTATCTACTTTAAACAGGTAAACTTTATGGTATGTCAATTATATTCACTTCCCTGAAGGAAAAAAAAGACCAAGGCCATACCTTCACAGTTACCTCCATCCACTAGCAGCTCCCTCACCATCTCTAGTACAAACTCCCAGCTCTGGAGGACTGAACTCCTCCCTCTGTCCTGACCTCTTGAAGATCTGGGCTTTGAGCAGCCCCTCCAAGAGCTGCTCCCTCCACACTTCTGGCCTCCAGTGTCTCCTCAAGGCAAGGCCCTGGGTCTGGGTAGAGCTTGGCTCAGTGTCTCCTCTGCCAGGCATCCTGGCTGTACCTAACTTATTTCTGGCCATTATGTACTCTCATGTCCATGCACCTGGGATCAAGATACATGGAGAAGCAGGACACCCAGGCCCTAGGGTGCAACCACCTCACACCCCAGCCCCATGCCGAGGACCTGCATACCACAGAAGCAGCTCAGTGCACGTCTGAGCGTTTTCTGATGATTTCTTGATCTCCCAGGATGGGTAAACAGCCCACTTTTCCACATCATTTTCTTTATGTCTGTCAGGTAATTAACATGCTCTCCGCCTGGGTCTATCTTGACATTGTCCCCATCTGCCACTTTGTGCTTTTAACCATGCATAATGTTCTTAGTGTTTATTACCAAATTCAAGTTTTTAAAAATTGATTTCTGGCTCAGCACCCATAGCACAGTGGTTAAAGTGCCAGCCACATAGACCAAGGCTAGTGGGTTCGAACCCAGCCCAGGTGGCTAAACAACAATGACCAGTCTAACCAAAAATAGCCCGGCACTGTGGGGGTATCTGTAGTCCTAGCTACTTGGGAGGCTGAGGCAAGCACTTAAGCCCAAGAGTTTGAGGTTGCTGTGAGCTGTAACGTCACAGCACTCTACCTAGGGCAACATAGTGAGACTCTATCCCCCCCCCCCAAAAAAAAGAAAAGAAAATATACTATAGGTTCTTGAGACCAGACCATCTCAGTTGTGACAACTCAGCTCTGCCAAACTGAGGCAGCAGCTGGCTGGCCAGCCCTGTTCCAGACTGATTCATCTGGAGACTGTCCTGTTGTGGGGAGTGATGCCAGCTCCAACCAGTTGGCACTGGACCTGTAGCTGGGGTCCCGTGAGCATGTTATTTTGGTTTTTTTAGGACATCACAGAACCTGTCTCCACAAGGGAAACTGAGCTCACTAACTTGTGCAAAGGGCCCACCCTACGAGGCCCTGCCTGGACCTGTGACTACGGGGTGATTTGCTAGGGCTCATGTCTCCCCCCCATCAGAGCCTGGCAATCTCAGGGGAGGGACCAGGAGTAGCCCCAAGGTGCAAGTAGGGAAAGAAGTACAGAGTTTCCTGTTCTAGGCTCTGTGTAAGCACTCCCTCTGGAAAGCTTCTCACTGGCCCTCCCTATGTGCTTCCCCCTGCGGCCTTCTCAGTGGTCTGGTTGCCCCAAGACCTTCTTTCATCTCCAACCTCCCAGCTGTGAGCATGGGGCAAGCGTGGAGGTCGGGCAGAATGAGCAAAAGCCCTTGGCCATTGACCAGAATAGAGTGGAAAGGACAGAACACACTCCAGCTGGGTTGGTGGCCAACATAGATGGGGACACATGTCAGCCCCTGGGGAAAGAAAGTCATGGGACCTTTAATCCTCTGTGCCCTTTCCCACTGGGATTGCAAGCTGTGAGCCTCTCCAGGACCCACCTCAGCCTCCCTTCCTTCTATTCACATGCAGAGAACAGTGGTGGCTTCCATGGCACCATGGAATCTCCTCAGAAAGATGCCCCAACTCTAAGGAAGCTGCTGCATTCTGTAAAAACAGCATCTGGCTTCTTGTGTCTGAGATCTACTTGTCTCCCTTCCTGGTGGTCAGAATCAGGAAGATTCCTGAGGCACCAAACCTTGTGGGCCTCCAGAGCCCTGCAGCAAATCCCCTTCACCTTGAGCTTCACAGAGCTCAAACATGGCCTGGCCTTTCAAAGGTCCTAACATGACCCCAAGTTTCCTGTCCAGCCCCACCTGTCTCCTCCAGGATGCTATACTACATTAAGGACATTCATCACCAGCTCTCCATTCTGTTCCCAACCACCTGGCCTAGCAAATCACCCCACAGTCACAGGCCCAAGGGTCCTCCATGGAAGCTCACTGCTGGGTGTAGGAAGGCTGAAGTGAGCAGGATAGGAGTCTAGGACCCCATATGGCTTTGCTTACAGGTCACTTATTCATGATAAGAAGGGAAAAGGTACCTTTAAAAGAATGAAAAAAAATATGGACTGATCGTCATTGTTAACATCCCAACTGCCCTCTATGGTCCATAATCCACTCAGAAGGACGGACCGAACCAGAGAGATGTTTTGCACAGCTGGCCTGGGTTCCCCCAAAGCCTCAAGACTAGGAATGCCAAACCAAATTCCAGATCCAAGGATCAGGCAGAGAAACGTGACTGGATGCAAAGAGTGGCCCTGCTGGGATGGGGGCTAGACCGTAGTGGAGCTGAGGATGGTGTGACTGTCAATTGAGCCTCCTCAAAATCAGGTATATGTACGAGAAAGGGGGGAGCAAAACAGAAGGAGGTTAAAGCGAAGTGAGGGAGAGAGGGAGGAGGAGGAGGAAGGGATAATAGGTAGGAGGAAAAGGAAGAAATGAGAGAAAGCGCCCATACACAAAATCACAGAGAGAGAGGAGGAAGGAGACTTAAGTGGTGGTAGACTGAAAAATACTAACAGGTGAATCTGGGCAAAGGATATAGAGGAATTCTATGAACTTTCCTTAAAGTTCTTCTATAAATTTCAGTTAAAAAAAAATGTTACATGAAAAAAAAAAAAAAAAGCGCAGTCCTTAGTAGTCCCCACTCTCCCCTCGCAAAACAAAGATCCTTTTATTTGACTGGACCCCACACCCCGGCGCAGGGGTGAAGGGTTCTGGAGTGGGGGTAAGCACCTAACTCACCCCCAGGTCACATGCTGAACAGCACCACAGGTCCCTGGCCCCCAATGTCACCTCCAACCCCCGACCCAGGATGCCCTACCTACCAGCCTTCTCTCCTATGAGGAGTCCTCTCAGCCCTCCCTCTTGCGAACACCCAAAAGGCCCCCTTTCTCTGTCCCCAGGCCTCACACCTAGGCCTTAAGTCCCTCGCCTCCCCGGGCCACCACACGTCCTCTCATGATTCTCCCTCCCGACCCCTTCACCACCATCCCCAATACTCGGGATGAGGGTGCCCTGCCACCCACCTCGACGTCTTTCAAGTCCGGCCCCTTCCCGCCTCAAGAGATCGCACCCCATCCTAGTAACAACGGGGCCACTCTCCCACCGCGCCATTACCCTGGGCACCCTCTTCATCTCTCCATGGTGAGGTCGCTCCCTGCCCGTCCTCCCCGCTGCTGTTCTCGGCCTCGACCCACCTGCTGCGCTGTCCCCAGACGTCTCAGCAGCCCAGAGCTCGGGAAGCGCGATGGCGGCAAACCAAACTGCGCTTGCGAGCCTGGCCCCGCTGCGGACTACAGCCCCCAAAATGCCGCGCGCGCGGGGGGGGCGTCCAGGCCGCCACGAGAGGACACACAGCCAATCAGTTGTAGGCTGGGCCTCTCGCGTACCACCCACCTACGCGCCTGCGTCATTGTCAATGCTATGGCAACACGGCCAGCTGGTGAAAAGAACCGCCTCTGTCAACCCAGAGACTCTGGACAAAGAGAGAGGGTCGCTAGGAGGAAGGGGGAGGGGAGAAGAGGAGGAAAGAGCAATAGCGAAGGAGAGGAAAGGAGAGGCCCGGATGGAGCATGCGCCGCGGGGAAATGGAGAGACCTAGGACACCTACAGGAAAGCAGCTCTGTAGTCCAGGGACTGAGAATTTGCGTTTGGAAGTCGCTGGGAGAAAGCTGGGTTGAGAGGTGTGCGCTGGAGCCCCAGCAGCTGTGGCCACTTAGGAAGACAGGACGAGGGCCAGGAAACTACTTTACGTTTCCGTTTTCCAAACAGAGCTTATGAGAACATCATTTTGTGTGAACTGACTTTTTAAAAAATGTATATCCGGCTCGGCGCCTGTGGCTCAACGGGCTAAGGCGCCAGCCACGTACGCCTGAGCTGGCGGGTTCGAATCCAGCCTGGACCCGCCAAACAACAATGACGGCTGCAATCAAAAAATGGCCGGGCGTTGTGGCGGGCGCCTGTAGTCCCAGCTACTTGGGAGACGGAGGCAAGAGACTCGCTTGAGCTCAGGAATTGGAGGTTGCTGTGAGCTGTGATGCCACTGCACTCTACCCAGGGTGACAGCTTGAGGCTCTGTCTCAAAAAAAAAAAAATGTATATCCTCACAGTTTTACATATTTCATTTTTAATTAATATACAGCCACACACTTTCTAGTAGTCAGTTCTATTAATTTTAACTCATATACCACCAACAGTCCGGACAAAGGACTGTCCCACCACTGCACAAAAGAATACTTCCTGCTGGCCCTTTGTTGTCACATCCTCCTCCACAGATGACACCCCTCCCTACCCCAAGCTTGTCTCCACTTACCCACCCACTGACCTATACAGTCCTGACTACAGTTTTCCCTTTACAGAAGTCATATAAATGGAATTCATAAGCATGTGGCCTTTTGAGATTGGCTTTTTTCACTGAACAAAATTCCCTTGAGATCCTTGAGTAGTATGTATCAACAGTACCTTCTTTTTTACTCAAGTAGTATTCAACGATATACAATAGTATGACTTGGTCTGATGGTAGTGGTAGGAACTTACATCAGTGTCCTTAAAGTTAGTAATCACCCTTCCACTGCTAAATCTGACCGGCTTTAAAAATATATGTGTACAATAGTTTAAAGTATATTCACCCCTTAACAGATACTAGGGTTCTTTTCAGCATATTGCTATTACAAATAAAGCTGCTGTGAACATTTGTGCACAGACTTCTGTGTGAATGTGTTTTCATTTTTCTGGGATAAATGCCCAAGCACATGCTTAGAGTTGTTAAGAAAAGGCCATATTCACAAAAGGCCAGAACGGCTGAACCATTTACATTCCCACTAAATGTGTGTGAGTCAGTTTCTCCACATTCTTATCAGTACTTTTGTTATCAATTTTTATTTTGGCCATTCTGATAGGTATGTTGTAATAGCTCAGTGTTCTTAATCTGCCATTTTCCTGATGGACAATGTATTTTTTTTTTTTGAGACAGAGCCTCACGCCGTCACCCTGGTAGAGTGCTGTGGCATCACAGCTCACAGCAACCTCCAATTCCTGGGCTCAAGCGAGTCTCTTGCCTCCGCCTCCCAAGTAGCTGGGACTACAGGCGCCCGCCACAATGCCCAGCCATTTTTTGGTTGCAGCCGTCATTGTTGCTTGGCGGGCTCGGGCTGGATTTGAACTCTCCAGCTCAGGTGTATGTGGCTGGCGCCTTAGCCCCTTTGAGTCACAGGCGCCGAGCCTGTAATCAGGTTTTCTTGATGCCATTTCTGTGCCGGCCATTTTCTGGACTGGTTAGTTGTGGTGTGATTATCAGAGTTGACCAAGTCTGCACTTGGGAGCCTGGAGCTCCCAAAGCACGTGGGACTAGAAAAGAAAGTCAGAGATTATTTCTGAACATCATTTTAATGGATTCATTAATATCTGTCAGGACTACCAGTTAGTGCTTTAGAAGGAGACCAGGTCCTGACTTCTTGGTGTGTAAGGGTGATTTTTTTCTAATCCTTGGAAAATGTACTGTTAATCTGGGTTTGCAGAGGAGAAAACCATGGCTCCATGTCATCCAGCCAATTCTTGGTAGAGTTAGCATTTGCAACTTTCTGGCTATGGAAGCTTGGGCTTTCATTATTCTTTTCTGGTATCTTGAGATACAAGTCCCCAGATTATTAAGATTTGTGTCTCTACTGGAGGTTGACATCCACATACAGATTCCTCCCACGTTGGCACAGAATTGTCTATGTAGGGGAGGGAAAAATAGCTTCCCTCTACCCTTTGGGGTTCTTTGGCTGGGCTACAAATTAAATTGACATAGAACAGATTAACAAGAGGAAAATCATTTTCACTATATGCATATGCAAAGGAGCCCCACAAAACAGGAGACTTGAAGAAGGCCCAGATGATTGAAGCTTATATAACTTCCTGAGCTAAGGAAAGAAAGACTAGCTGGGGCTTAACGAGAGGGGGCAATACAGGTTTGGGGAGGGTGAGGGGAGGAAATATAAGGTGAGTAAATGTTTTGTTATGCAGATAGTCTCCGAGCAAAAGAGTTGCCTCTGGCAGCACCTGTGGGTCAGTGAGTGGGGCGCCGGCTGCATATACCGAGCACAGGCCAAACTGCAACAAAAAATAGCGGGATGTTGTGGTGGGCGCATGTGGTCCCAGCTACTTGGGAAGCTGAGGGAAGAGAATCGCCTAAGCCCAAGAGCTGGAGGTTGCTGTGAGCTGTGACACCACAGTACTCTACCAAGGGCGAGAAAGTGAGACTCTGTCTCTAAAAACAAACAAAAGAGTTGCCTCTAAGCAGCCCTCTTCTCAATACAGATACTTTTACTGAGTAGACTTCCTTTAGATATGTAAATTTCTTTTTACAAAAAGACAGCTTTTCAGAACTACTCCTGTGTCTGTAGTTTCTCAGAATAATCAGCTTGAAATATGCCCAAGAAGTATATTTTGGTGCAGCATATTTAGGTCTCCTACAGTCATATTTTGTGGTAACGCACCCTGAGCTTTGACAGCAAAAGAAAGCAGAGGATTCAGGTTTAGGAGGCCTGGATCCTAGTACCACTTCTGCTCTAACCCATTGGCCTCTAGTGAGGGTCTCCTATCTCCCCCGGCAGTCAGTTTTTCTAAAAGGTTAGGAGGCCTTGGGTGGCGCCTGTGGTTCAGTGGGAAGGGCGCCGGCCCCATATACTGAGGGTGGAGGGTTTGAACCCGGCCCCCGCCAAACTGCAACAAAAAAAATAGCCGCGTTTCGGCGGGCGCCCGTAGTCTAAGAGAATCGCCTAAATCCAGGAGTTGAAGGTTGCTGTGAGCTGTGTGATGCTACTGGCACTCTTACCGAAGGCGATAAAGTGAGACTCTGTCTTTAAAAACAAAAAAAAAGAAAGAAAGAAAGAAAAAAAAGGTGAGGAGGCCTCAGAGTCTCAGCCAGTTTATATGCATTCCTAGATATTCGTATCTTCTCTTTCTGCCTCTCTCTCCCCCCCAACCCCCAAGCTGCTAGGATCTCTTCCCAGAGGCGCAGAAACGCTCTAGGGGGCCAAATGGTTTTTCCAGGCCAAGTTAAGGGCTGAAGAGAAGTTGTCTGTCGCAGCAAACAGGGACGCTCTCTAGAAAGTCCGGTAAGATCCTCATCTTCGGATGAGGGACAGAGCAGGTTGCTGTGGTTGTCTGATACGGTTATGTCATTTTTGTTTTGAGTTAGAGCCAACTCTCATTATTTTCTGTGGCTCTGAGTAGGACCTGCTCCATTATTTCTGTTCTCTAAATGCCTGGATCCAGGATGCTGGAAGATGCTGCCTAGTTTCCCCTTAGTTTCCAATTCCTAAACAGCACCCCAAGACACTGCTTTGCCAAAGTATGTCTGGAAATGAGTCTGACTCAAGCCTGGCGTCACGCGCCAGGGGATCAGACAAGTGGATCTCAGCCCCAATTTTGTTTCTTCAACTTTGCTGCGAGGCTTTGAGCGTTATTTAACCAGTCTGGACTTCCTCTGCCACATTTCTAAAACAGGTATGGTAATGTTTATTTGAAAGGGGCCTGGCCGCTTCGTTATTCCCGGGGAGGAGGCTCTGAGAGCAGATCTGGATGGGAGAAAACCGAGGGCACCCTGCTGTCTTCTGCATAAAACAAGCAGTTATTTGGTACACTCTATTTTTTGGGGGGGGGGTTTGACCGGGGCTGGGTTTGAACCTGCCACCTCCGGCATATGGGACCGACGCACTACTCTTTTGAGCCACAGGCGCCGCCCTGGGCACCCTCTTTTTAGTGAGGTCCGGTGTGGCCGGGCCGTGGGAACATCAGAGCAAGGCTTCGAGGAAGCTTGGGCAGGGGGAAAAGTGCCAAAGTTTAAAGTTTTCTAGGCAGATAAAGGGACTTCAGGAACTGGGATCTTGTGGACTAGATGTTCCAGGTGGTGCGAGGCTGAGCGCAGTCCAGCATTCGTTAGCGCCCGCTGCGCCGAATCGGGAACCGCTCAAGAAAGGCTCGAGTCTAAGCTTTATCGGAGTCAGCAAAGAGCCTTTTCTCAGGAAAAGGCAGGCGGAAGGGCGCTGCGCCTTCCTTGGCGAGGGACCGGCCCGGGAGAGTCGGGCCGGAGAGCCCGCAGGCTGACTTGGGAGCCCTACGCCCCATCGGGAAGTGACCGCGGCCGCCCAGCTGCCTGACGCCAGCGGAAGTGCGAGCGCCCAGGGCGAGCCTGCTTCGCCGCCGGGTTCTCGGGAAGGGGCGTGCCCAGGGCGGGGCTGGGGGCGGGCGAGGCGGGGCCGGGGCGGCGGGGCGGGGCTTGGCGCTTGTTTTCCCCAGGCCGCGGCGCCTAGGCACTCGGCTGGGGCTGCTCGGTGTGCGGGCGTGAGCCGCGGCGCAGAGGGGCGCTCGGCGCGCTCCGGAGCCTACTGTCCGCAGCGGCGCCAGCGGGCGCTCCGGTAGGCGTCGGCCGCCGCGATGTCTGCTCGGTGCTGTGCTGGTCAGGTGAGCCAGGCCGGGCGCCGTGCGGGACTAGTCGGTTCTGAGGACCGGGCCAGGACTCCCGGCGCCGCGGAATTGCCTGGGTGCGCTTCCAGCTCCGTGGCTGTGGCACGGCTTCGGGGTGTGTCGCCCAGGCTGGCCCCGCGCCGCTTGGGAGAGCGCCTTGGACCTGGAAATCCCGTGCCGCTGGCGGGCGGGAAGCGTAGGGGGAAGCCGGAGAGGCCACCCCGGGGTCTTCCAGTCCGGCCTCTGGGACTTCGCGTGGGGCGGGGCGTGCAGGGCACCGGTGGAGGATCCCGACAGCGCCAGGAGCGTGTCGCCTCCCGCCCGGGGCACTGGTGAGCCGCTCTCCCGGCTCTGCCTGTCGGGTAAACTCGGGAAAAATCGTGGTTTGGGCAACGTCTTCATTCCCATACCCAGAACAAATCAGGCAGGTTGTGCTGGACGTCTCGAAGTCAAGTCTGGAGCGTGGGCGCCATACCTTTGAGAATGTCTCGAAGCCTGATTTCCCAGCTACCAGGCGCGGGTCTGGACGAAGGGAAAACTCATTACTGCTTCCAGAGTTTCTCGACCCAACCCTGGCTTGGTACAAACACGACAGCCTGGGTAGGGCGTGAGGCTTCCTGTCTCTCTGTGCAACTGAACTTGCTCGGACCTGTTTTGTAAAACCCATGATATCTTTTGTTTGTTTGTTTTTTGCAGTTTTTGGCCAGGGCCGGGTTTGAACCCGCCACCTCTGGTATATGGGGCCAGTGCCCTACTCCTTGAGCCACTGGTGCTGCCCCAAACCCATGATATCTTAAAACATTTGTATGTCCCCTTGGAATAGGCATCTCCTACCGCTTAGTGCATCAGTATAGAATAGTTAGGATTTAGTTTTTTAATGCTACGTTCACTCTTTCCTGTAGAATTACAAAAAAATAAAGTAGGTACAGTCTTCTGGATATCAGGCTCCCCTTCTTGTACAAGTTGATTATTAGTATTTCACAAATTAATCTGACTCTGGGGAGTATTCAGGTTCAGGGTAGTGTTGCTTTCCTTCTGCCTAAGGACAATGGCAGAAACTGGGGGTTTCTGTAACCAGCGATTATGCTGGCAGATAATGTCTTCTTTGGAGTGGCCACCTCGAATTATCTTGATTTTTGAGGTCTGATGCTATACTTGGCATGCATTCAAGTTGGCCTTTTTGGAGAAGAGAAAATTGAGGCTTTTGATTTGAGATTCAAATGATGTTTTCCCTTGAGTCAGGTAGAGAGAAAATATGGTCATCTTAACCAGTAACCTGAGATCAAGGTGGACTTGTTTTTTTTTTTTTTTGAGACAGTCTCATTTGATCACCTTGGGTAGAGTGCTGTGGCATCTTACCTCACAGCAGCTCAGACTCTTGCTTTCAAGCCATCCTCTTGTCTCAGCCTCCCAAGTAGCTGGGAGTACAGGTATCTGTTCCAATACTCGGCTATTTTTTTTTTTTTTTTAGAGACAGGGTCTCCCTCTAACTCAGGCAATCCACCTGCCTAGGCCTCCCAAGTGTTGGGATTACGGGCCTGGTCTGGACCTGTTTTTTGAAAGTTCTGTAAGTCTTTTATACTGATTGTTTTGGGAATATTGTTCTTCAGTATACTGCAACACTTTATTATGTAGTACTTACATGACAGATACTTAGGGACTTTTGTCCTTCTGGTCCCTTGAAAGCTTCTTCAGGCTCTTTCTGTGGCTCCATTGTCTAATTTAGGGCTTTGTAAATTGTTAGCAGTATACAAATGGGTTTTGTAAAATAATTATTTTCATATTGATATTTTTGACAGGATTTAATGACTTGTTCCTAAACTCACCCTCTCATGACTTTGGAAAGAACCAAATCCTGGCTATTCATCACAGAAAAGTGAACTTCTGCTTTCTCAGGACTGCCTGAGACTGGGGGGGACTGGAGCAGTGTGATGCTGATCACACTGTAATTTCACATGTGTGGAACTGTTAGGAAGTTAAAAAAAAAACAAACTTATAGCACTGTCAGAAGCTGTGTCCACTTATTCTTTTGTTTGTTTGTTTGAACACCTGCCATGTTGCAGGAGCTGGCTATCTATGGTCTTAAGCTAGACTAACATCTCTGCTCTCTGTGGTCTGTTGGGAGGAGTGGGATCATTCTAAGCATGTGAACAATGAAACAATAAGTACTGGTACTGCTACTGTAATGAGACTCTGTGGTAAGCAGCCTTCGGTAGAGTTGCTGGGGGAGTTTCTGAGAAAATGCCTCTGAAATTCAGACTGATCAGTGAAGAGAGCCACTCATACCTGCATCAGGATATAGAAGGGAGTCCAGGGTATCTTGGAGCAGGCAGATGAAGTTAGAGGGCTCTGGCCAGAGCCCATCAGCTGCTGTTAACATTTGTGGGTTTTATTCTGGTTGCTGGGAGAGGCTGTGATGGTGAGCAGGGTGAGCTGTGCTTTAATTGCGCTTAGAAGATCATTTGGAGGTGCTGGACTGTATCAGGGGCTAGAGTGGAGGGGGACAGTAGGCTGAACTGGACATTCAGTGAATATTTTTGACCTGCCTCTTTTGTGCGGGGCAGTGTTTGAGGCTGTGGGAATGAGCAAATACTCCTTCCTGATGGAAAGTAAATCTTTGCAATCTGCTATTGCTGTAGTCCGAGGAGGAAAGAGCATGGTACCTTAATTTCGGCTATGGCTGTAGGAATAGGTGCAGCTGGACATATTGGCTTCTGGATATAGTTCAGAGGCAGAACTGGATTTGAGTGTGGATTGATTAGAAAGTGGTGTGAGAGGCTCGGCGCTTGTGCCTTAACGGGCTAAGGCGCCAGCCACATACACCTGAGCTGGCGGGTTCGATCCCGCCCAGGCCTGCCAAACAACAATGATGGCTGCAACCAAAAAATGGCCGGGCGTTGTGGCGGGCGCCTGTAGTCCCAGCTACTTGGGAGGCAGAGGCAAGAGACTCGCTTGAGCCCTGGAATTGGAGGTTGCTGTGAACTGTGATGCCATGCACTCTATCCAGGGTAACAGCTTGAGACTCTGTCTCAAAAAAAAAAAAAAAAAAAAAAAGTGGTGTGAGAATGAGAGAGATTTGGTTTTTGGCCTGAGCCACTGTAAAATGATAATCCCATTTATTGAGTAGAAGTAGGGTACTGATAGGAAGAGGACATTTGGTGAGGAAAACCCATAGTTTTCTTTTGGCTTTTTGCA
>CAUYON010025007.1:0-16505 GCA_963573935.1 Arctocebus calabarensis | reverse complement strand
GGGTTCGAATCCAGCCTGGGCCCACCAAACAACAATGATGGCTGCAACCAAAAACAAAAATGGCCGGGCGTTGTGGCGGACGCCTGCAGTCCCAGCTACTTGGGAGGCCGAGGCAGGAGACTCGCTTGAGCCCAGGAAATGGAGGTTGCTGTGAACTGTAATGCCACGACACTCTACCCAGGGCGACAGCTTGAGGCTCTGTCTCAAAAAAAATAAAAATAAAAATAAAAAAAAGGAGAGGAGTCAAGATAGCCAACTAAAAGCAGCTTATGCTGCTGGGCTTAAGCGATCCTCTTACTTCAGCCTCCCAAGTAGCTGGGACTACAGGCACCTGCCACAATGCCCGGCTATTTTTGTTGTTGTTGTTGTTGTCATTGTTGTTTAGCAGGCCTGGGTCAGCTTCCGAACCCACCTGCCCCAGTGTATGTGGCCAGCGCCCTAAACACTGAGCTACAGGCGCCAAGCCAAGAGGCAGTATTAGAAGCATGGCAACAGGGTGGTGCCTGCAGCTCAAGGAGTAGGGTGCCAGCCCCATATACCGGGGGTGGTGAGCTCAAGCCCAGCCCCAGCCAAAACTGCCAAAAATAAAAGCAGCATAGCAACAAGAAGGAAGAGGGAAGGAATTATAAGTAGCCTGAGTAGGAGATACAGAAAGAGTGTTAATACGTGTACAAAGAGAGAAGAAAGAGCCAAAAAAAGGGGGAAATCTAAAGGAAGACAGATGGATAAGATGCCAGAAGGAAATAGGAGTACCAGACACCAGTAAGACAAGAGGGCCAGGGTAGGATGCATAAAGGAAAAGGCCACCTACCTTGGGAATGCAGAGGTGACATTCTGCTCTGAGACAGTAAAAAGAAAAGAGATTTTGATGTATGAGACATTGTGAAAAGTTACTCTGAATCAAGCTTGATGAATACACTACAGAGAATGATCATGTTGGGAGCACCATTTTGAACTTAAAATGATACTAATTTTCTTCAGCCACTCATAAACTGGTATTGAAAAGGGCAATTATAATTTAAATATAAGTTCTTTTTTATTTTTATTTTATTTTTGAGACAGTCTCACTTTGTCACCCTTGGTAGATAGAGTGTCGTGGCATCACAGGTCACAGCAACCTCTAACTCTTGGGCTTAAGCAATTCTCTGGCCTCAGCCTCCCAAGTAGTTGGTCTGCCACAATGGCCTGGCTATTTTTAGAGCAGACTTCACTCTTCTTCAGGCTAGTCTTGAACCTGTGAGCTCAGGTAATCCACCTGGTTGGCCTCCCAGAGTGCTGGGATTACAGGCATGAGCCACTGCACCCAGCCCTTGGATTTCAGTTTTATTCAGATAAAAATCAGTCATCGTATTGAGCTGTAGGTTATATTTTTTCCAAATCTGGATACTAGTTACATTGATATGTTCAGTTTGAAAAGTGCATCAAGCTATACACTTAAAATATGTGCACTTTTCTTTATGTACATTATACTTCAATAAAATGTTTTTATAAATCAATTATTAACCAATAAATAAATAAATAAAAGCAGCTTTTGCCAGATGCTCCTGCCTAAAGGGAAAGATGTTGGACTGAAGTGGACTTAGAGAAGCTAAAGATGAGCAGAGAGAAGAAAGTGAGGTGCACACTATCTCCATTGAGATAAGCCCAGCAAGGTTAAGAAAGAGGAAGAAAGACAACAAAGATCAGTTACAGAGCAACTAGTCTAAAGGTGCTCATTGCCAAGAGGACAGGAGACTCCACCCCCAAATGGAAGGTCTGTGGTGGGCTTTCTGTGAGTGAGAAGGGAGCAAAGGAAGAGAGCCACTCTCACCTCACCCCATGGGAGAGAGCCACTAAATCCCAGTACTCCTACACAGAGGAGGTCCCACCTCTGAGCCCAGGCTCCATCCTGCCTGTCAGAAAAGTGAACAAAAATTCTCTCTGCAATCTTGAGCACAAATCTCAACATTCTCCTGGTTTCTTGAAGGACTGAACCCTGCAGAGACTGCAGTGTTCGGCAAGTTGGCGGAGAGGCCATGGCATCATGTGTGCTAGAGGGCTTCACCACAGAAACAACGGCACTGCAGTTCTAACTCTGGTGGGGAGAGGGGTGGCCTTTTCTGACTCCCTTTCCCACTAGAAAAGTCCTTTCTCCAGTCCACTGAGAACTCTCACCAGGCACATTCCTGGTGAACTTCTGAATACTTTTGTGTTGGTTTTGCTTGCTCTGCCTGAACAAGTTTCACTGAAATTTTGGCCTAAGCTGTTCAGCTTCTTCAGCTATTTCTGGTGGGTGGGGTGGAGGCAGAGGCCCACAGGTGTTTGTATCTTTGCCCAGCTGAAATTCCAGCGTAATAATGTAACCCTTAGGATTGGATAGAAGGCAGGCTGACACCAAGACAGAGTCAGTTTGAGCTATCTCACGAAGCCAGTCCTCAGAGTTTCTGACTGTAGTGCTGAAAGGGAATTTTGTGAAGCTGTAGAAGAAAAGACACAATTCCATGCCCCAGCTTATTGGAGAAGGGGTGTTTAGCACCAGTTCCTGGGGTCTCTCAATCCAGTCTCACCTCACACCAGTTTTAATTGTCCAGTAGGTTAGTACAGTGTTTCCTAAGGGTCTCCAATTAGATTATCTCTCAACAATGATTTAGGGATAACCTATCATTCCAACTAAAAATGTTTAATTAATATATTTTTTTAAAAGCTGAAAATACTCATGGGGAGGAACCAGGAGAAGAACTCTGACAGCATGAATTGCTCTGATTAGAGCAAATCAACTCTCCCAAGAGATCACAAAGGAGATACACAGAAAATATCATCCATAGAGAAATTACTGAAATGTCAGAAATAAAATTCAAAATATGGGTGGCAAATAAGGTGATTTGAATGGAAGTAAAGATGGAAACAGAAATCTAAAAAGTAATTCAATACTGTCTCAGAAGTAATGAAAAGTCACCAAGGATATGGACACAATGAGGAGAGGTAAGCAGAGCTTAAGGAATTGAAAATGGCATTTGAGGAGCCTTGAAACAGAGTAGAGACCTTTAGTAATAGAGTTGAACAAGGAGAAGAAATAAATCTCAGAAATCAAATAATAGATAGTTGCAGAACCCCAGCATAGCTCAATTCAAACAAAGCATCTCCCAGACTCATTTTCATTAATTTTGCCAAAGTTAATATGAAGGAGAAAATTTGCAAGCAGCCAGGCATAAGAAAGTCCTACCTACAAAGGGAAAAATATCAGGATGACCATAGACCTTTCAGCCAAAACTTTTCAAGCCAGAGGAGACTGGTTATTGGCCTTTAACCTTCTTAAACAAAATAAGTTTTAGCCCAGGATCCTGTATCCTGTTAAACCAAGTTTCATTTGTGGTGGAAAAATCAAATATTTTACTGACATCTAATATTAAGGAAATTTGCCATAATTAGACCAGTGCTACAGGAAGTACTCAGACTCATTCCTCATAACGACCAACATGATGGTCCACCCTCAAAGTATACTCACCTAGAAATTAAAGAACAAAGCTTAGCTTCCACAATGGTGAAAGGGATAAAAACAAGCTCTGGACCTCTGAAAAGCAAAATGACCAAAATTCCATCATACTTATCAGTTCTCTCAACAAATATGAATGGCTTAAATTCTCTAAAGAGGCACCGGCTGACTGACTAGATACTGGAACTCAGGCCAGATATCTATTGTCTCCAAGAAACACATAATTTTAAAGAATAAAACAAGACTCAAGGTGAAGTGATGGAAAACAGTAATCCAGACAAATGGAGATCAGAAAAAAAGAAGGGGTTTTAATCTTATTTATGAATACAATTGGATTTCAAATAACAAAAATAAAGAAAGACAGGATGGACACTACATACCTGTTAAGGAAAGCACACAACATGAAGAGATGTCAATAATTACCATTTATACACCCTATCTGAATGCTCCATGATTTATAAAACAAACCCTAACTGATTTGAACAATATGATGTCTTCCTGCACTATACTAGTTGGAGATTTTAATATACCTTAGGCTGTAATGGACCTATCGTCCAAGCAGAAACTAAACAAATAACAGACTTAAACTTGACCCTAGAACAAAAGGACTTAACAGATATATACAGAACACTTCATCCTAATAAGATTGAATACACATTCTTCTCATAAGTCCATGGATCTTCCTCTAAAATTGATCATATCATAGGACACAGGTTTAACCTCAACAAATTTAGAAGAATAGAAATTATTCCTTGTATCTTCTTGGGCCATCATGGAATAAAAGTTGAACTCAACAGTAACAGAAATTTTCATACTCAAATAAAGTCATGGAAACTAAATAACCTTATGCTGAATGACAGCTGGGTCAAAGATGAGATGAAGAAGGAAATCATTAGATTTCTGGAACAAAATGATAGTGATGCCACAAACTATCAAAACATGTTGGATAATGCAAAGGCAATCCTAAGAGGGAAATTCATAGCATTAGATGTCTTCATGAAGAAAACACAAAAATAGCAAGTCAGCAAACTAATGGGCCATCTCAAGCAGCTGAAAAAGAAAGAAAAATCCAAGCCCAAACCCAGCAGAAGAAAAGAAATAAACAAAATTAGAGCAGAATTAAATGAAAGTGAAAACAGAAATCATTCAGAGGATAACCAAAACAAGTTAGTTCTTTGAAAATATTAATAAAATTGATAAACCCTTGGCCATACTAACCAGAAGCAGAAAAGTAAGAACTCTAAAAACTTCAGTCAGAAAAATAAATGGGAAATAATAGATACCACAGAAATACAAACAATTCTCAATGATTACTACAAAAAAAAATCCTTGAATTCCCAAAAGTATGAAAATGTAGAAGAAATAGACCAATACCTGGAAATGTGCCACTTTCCTAAACTCAACCAAAAAGAATTAGAAATTTTGAATACACCTATATTAATCACTGAAATAGCATTGACCACACAAATTCTCCCCAAAAAAGAAAAATCCTGGCCTGAATGATTTCACACCAGAATTATACCAAACTTTCAAAGAGAAACTAGTTCTTACATTACATAATCTATTCCAAAACATAGAGAAGGAAGGAATCCTGCCCAACATGTTCTATGAAGCAAATTTCACCCTGATCCCTACACCATGAAAGGATTCAACAAAAAAATAAAACTATAGATCAATATTATTAACAAATATTAATACAAAAATATTCAGCCAGATCTTAGCAAGCAGAATACAGCAACAGTTTAAAAACTTATACACCATGATCAAATATGTATCCCAGGGACGCAAGTTTGGCTCAATGTATGTAAATCAACAATATAATTCATCACATACATAAAATTAAAATCAAAGACCACATGATTCTCTCAGCTGATGCAGAAAATGCTTTTGATAATATCCAGCATCTTTTCTTGATAAGAACATTTAAGCAAATAGGCATAAGTGGGATATTTCTTAAAATGATAGAGGCCATCTACAACAAACCCACAGCCAACATCATCTTGAAAGCAGTAAAACTGAGAGCATTTCCACTCACATCTGGAACTAGACAAGGATGCCTGCTGTCACCACTGCTATTCAACATAGTGCTGGAAGTCCTAGCCATTGCAATCTGGCAAGAGAAAAAGATCAAGGGTATTAAAGGTATTAAATGGGGACAGAGAAGGTCAAACTCCAGCTCTTTGCAAATAACATGATCTTATGCCTGGAAAACCCCAGGGACTCAACTACAAAGCTCTTAGAATTGATCAAGGAATATAGCAGGATCTCAGAACAGAAAATCAAAGGCTACCCACAAATCAGTAATATATGCCAATAACAGTCAAACAACTGTTTGTTTGAGAACAAACTCAAACTCTCTATTCCTTTTACAGTAGTTCCAAAGAAGATGAAATACCTGGGAATATATCTAACAAAAGATATGGGCCTGGCACCTGTAGCTCAAGGGGCTAAGGCTAAGCCACATACACCAGAGCTGGTGGGTTCCAATCCATCCCAGGCCTGCCTAACAACAACAACTACACCCCCAAAAATAGCCAGGCATTGTGGCAGGTGCCTGTAGTCCCAGCTAATTGGGAGGCTGAGGCAAGAGACTCGCTTAAGCCCAGGAGTAGGAGGCTGCTGTGAGCTATGATGCCATGGCACTGTACCCAGGGCAACAACTTGAGGCTCTGTCTAGAAGGAAGGAAGGAAGGAAGGGAGGAAGGAAGGGAGAGAGGGAGGGAGGGAGGGAGGGAAGGAAGGAAGATCTCTATAAAGAAAACTATGAAACTCCAAGAAAAGAAATAGCCGAAGACGTTAACAGATGGAAGAACATACCATATTCGTGGTTGGGAGGAATCACCATTGTTAAAATGTTCATACTGCCCAAAGAAATTTATGGATTTACTGCAATCCCATCAAAGCATCAATGTTGTACTTTGAAGAACTTGAAAAAAATAGTACTTTGTTTCATATGGAACCAGAAAAAAACCCTGAGTAGCAAATACAATTCTTAGAAATAAAAGTAAATCTGGAGGCATTATGTTACCAGACATCAGGTTATACTAGAAGTCTATAGTGATCAAAACAGCATGGTACTGGCATAAAAATAGAGTTGTAGATATATAGAATAGAATAGAGACTCTAGAGATGAACCTAGGCACATATTGCCATTTGATCTTTGATAAACCTAACAAAACATTCATGTTGGAAAAGAATCCCTGTTTAATAAATGGTGGTGGGAGAACAGCTTGGATACATGTAGAATATGGAAACTGGAACCACATCTCTTTCACCCATTGAGAAAAATTGATTCTTGTTGGATAAAAGATTTAAATTTAAGACATGAAACAATAAAAATTTCTAGAAGAGAGTGTGAGGAAAATGCTTGAAAATATTGGCCTGGGAAAATATTTTATGAGGCAGATCCCTCCCTGGCAATTGCAGCAACACCAAAAATAAATAACTGGGGATCTGATCAAGCTAAAAAGCTTCGGCACAGCTAAGGACACTACAACCAAAGCAAACAGACAGTCTTTGGAATGGGAGAAGATTTTTGCATGTTATGAATCTGACAAAGGCTTGATAACTAAGTTATACAGAGAACTCCAGTTAATCACCAAGAAAAGAGCAAACAATCCCATTTCTAGATAGGCAAGAGACTTTAACAGAAATTTCTCTGAAGATGACTGATGAATGTCCAACAAACACAAAAAACAATGCTCATCATCTTTAATCTTCAGAGAAATGCAAATTGAAACCACTCTGAGATGTTACCTAACCCCATTAAGAACAGCTCACATCATGAAGTCCTAAAACTGCAAATGCTGACATAGAGAGGGCAAGAAGGGAACACTTCTACACTGCTGGTGGGATTGCAAACTAATATAACCTTTATGGAAAGAAGTATGGAGAATTATCAAAGAACTAAAAGTTGACCTTCCATTTGATCCTGCAATCCCATTACTAGGTATCTACCCAGAAAACTAAAATCATTTTGCCACAAAGACATTTGCACCAGAATGTTTATTACAGCTTAATTAATAATTGCCAAGTCATGGAAGCAATCTAAATATCCACCAACCCATGAATGGATTAACATCTACCTGGTGATAACCCGGGCAGCAATCTAAATGCCCACCAACCCCCAAACGGATTAACATCTAGCTGGTGATAACTCAGACAGCATTTAAAAACCCTTTATAATTTGGACAGGGGGCTGGTCAGGGACCCCTGTTTTCAGGTCAGTTATTGACACTATTGGTCATAACAGCCTCAGCAAATCTATGTGGGTCAGTACAAGTTCTTAGGCTCCTGGGCTCATTTGGTGGATGAAGTTTGAAGCTTGCAGAAATGTCAGTCCAGGGGTCATACCCAGGGGGTTCATTAAAATCACATTTCTAGGAGCTACATTTTCAGGGCAGATCATGTCAGCTGGGACAATGAGACTGTGAAGCTTCCCTCAGGACAGGGTCCTTGCTTGTTGTTTCCTGAGGAAAAGTGAGGCTGGGACCTAGTTGTTCTCCTGTAAGCAGCTCCTCCCATATCTCTCTCCCCCAATTCCTGCTGTACTCATCTTTTATCATGGACCCAGCAGAAAAGAAATACATTAAAGACAATAGAGGACTTAGACTCAAAAGCTCATCCAGACAGGCCTCCAAAGTTATGAAGCCTTTCTCAGAAGGAGAGTGGATAAGACATGTTTGGGGAGATTCAACTTCTTCAGTCTCCAGGACTCTGCTCTAGGTTCCCAGCTGCCCATCTGCACCCATCTCTATCCCTAAAGAGGACTTAGAATGCCAGTGACTGGAGGAGCTTTGACCTTTCATCCCAGGCACAGCCATACACATACCTATAGCCAACCCTGGCCAAAGAGCTACCTAACACCTCTTCCTTCAGTTTCTTGGACCTCTTCATCTCTCAAATGAATTCCAAGGTGGTTAGTTTGGTCTGGCAGCTGTATCCTTCCATATCTCAGGTAAGAGTTCTTACTCTGTTTCAAGGCAATTTGTAGGGTCTTGAAGTCCTGAGAAATAGGGCTAAAACCTTATACTGCTCTGCTTCTCAGATTTGCTAGTTCTTCAAGCACTTTAGCTCACTCACTCATGTCTATATGCTAAGCATCATAATTATACATTTTGAGACGCCCATAATCCTTCTGTACCACTGACCAGACCTGAGGTTCTAGAATTCCTGATGCTGGCTTTTTAGTAAAAAACTTACCTTTGGTACACCTAGATTTTCCTGGCCTGCAATAGTCTGATGTGGGCCCCCATGTCTAAAGAGAACTATCTAAAATCAGCAGAAGCATCTTTCCCTTACACTAAGATAGTGAAGTGGGTGATGCCTGTGGCTCAGTGAGGTGCTGGCCTCATATACCCAGGGTGGCGAGTTCGAACCCGGCCCTGGCCAAACTGCAACAACAACAACAAAAAAAAGATAGTGAAGTGCCTGCTTCACATGAAGTCCAGTACCAAAGAAAAAGCCAATGGAAATGAATAAACAAATTTAAATATACTGAGTGATGCACATATTAAAATCTTATTTTAAAAAAGCTTCCAAAATGTTAGCTCCATCCTATTAACTGACTCTGACCATGCACAGATTACAACAATGCTCCTGTGTTAATCTCAGCCTTTGCTGACTTCTGTGGGTTTGAAGTCTCTACATAACATCAGAAGTCTTCCAAAAAGAAGTTCTTTTTATGGCCATTGCATATCCTCTGGCCTTTATCTTTAGAGAAATGTCTTAAATCAGAGGAAGGAGGGAGACTGGGAGAATCCTGTGTCCTTTTTACACCAACTTACCCGAACACTGATTTTTCTCCTCTTTGAAATCCCATCCAAATGCAGAAATCTGGATAAATGTGCCTAAATAATTATTTTCTTCCCTTTTACCCCATGTCTATTCATCTTTTTATTCAACAAAAACAAAACATTTCATGTCTAATATGTACCAAGAAAAGTATATAAAATTTTTTTTTGAACTTGTCTTTTTGATGTTAATAGGCAAATAAGGCTTCCACTCAATTTCTTAGGTTAAAGTTACAATTTTTGGGTTTGTGAGGCAAGAAAAAGTTTAATGTCTTCAAGGAATGATGAGACCTAGTTTTAAAGAGGTTGATTGTGTGGCTAAGTACTTGCTCAGACAGCCTTATGGGAAAAGTACAAGGACATTCTTGTACTGTCCTCGTATTTCAGTACTGTGACTTACACAATGTTATCTCCCCATTTTTGTTATACTCTGACCCTTTTTGACTTATCCAGTTCCCATTCATCAGCAGCATAAATCGTATATACTACTTCTTTGAGAATCCTCTCCTGAAACTTCACTTACATGGTCTCATAGAATATTTTCCTTCACTACAATCATTGACATCGAATATGTGTGGGTCTTTGTGGGATAGGTTTTTCACATCTATGCAATCATCTAGCATCAAGTGTAGTACTTGATATATTTTAGGTTCTCAGTAAATATTAACTGAATCAACAAAAGGAGTTGGATCATATAGGCCTTCTAATGTCAGGTTTTTATGATCCTATTACTTAAAGTTTCCAACTCTGAGTTGACCAGGGTGGTAACATAAACATAAGATACAAGGAGTAGTTGCAGATTATTCAAGGGAAAAATAAATAATTTGGTCATGAATTCTGTCTTCTCTTCCAGAGGGCCTCCTAAGTCTTCCATCCAACTGTGAAAGGACTACATTCATAAACAGGGAGCCAAGTGAGCACTGGCCACATGCTCTCCACACTACACTTCCTCTCCTCTCCAACCTCTTCTGTTAGTACTATCATCCATTCAAACTTCAGCAGGACTGGAATCCTCCCCATATTGATGAGAATTGTGATATAGAAAATCCTCCTTTTGGTGTTTAGTATGTTGCTGTAACTCCCAGGTAACAGGATGGCTTTGGGATTTCTCTGCAATGTCTGCTTTGTATCTTACTCCTTTTGCCATTGCCCTAGGCACCAACACCTGCCATGTCTCCCCAAATCTTATCTATAGCCTTTTTCTCTGCCTTCTCCCAAGTAAACAACTTATTATTACTCGTGAATAAGCAAATACCTTCTGTACCATTTTTCTAGATTCACTGCCAAAATCTATACTACCCCAATTATTAAATTCAGTCCATAATTCTCTTTCCTGTCAGCAGAGTAGTAATCAGCAATGTAAGGATAGTTGAAAAGTCTAAGTCATCAAGTATCCCAGAGTCCAGAGATTGTTCTCTTGAGGACAAAAACGAGACCATAAAGTAAAGGCAGACAAAGTAAAGGTCTAGGGGAGATGATGGGAGATTTTTTATAAATAAAACTTTAAAAAATGGAATTGGAATTCTAAGTAAATTTTAAGCAGATAACAGCTAGATCCTAAAACCAATTTCCAGCACATTTGTTCATTATGAAGAGAAAGATGTTTTCGTCTATCCACAAAATGTTTTCTTGGGCATGTTGTCCTGGATACCTTATTTGAAGGGATTTCTGAGTAACTATTTCTAAACATGGCAAAATGCCTGATCCCCATTTAGTTGGTGATTTATTATAACTCAATAAAAGCATTTAAAAATTCAGAAACCAGAAGGCAAACTTAGCTAAGTAAAGGAAAAGAAATCATCTCATGGGATTTCTCTTGGTCAACACATCAGGATCTAGAACAAGTCAAAACTAGGGTGAACTCCCTTGGAAAGGCTTCCACTGAGAATCCATTTGGTTCTTAGCAACTAAAGACACCACACAGAATGAAGCTCTGGAACTCCACCTTGGGAAGTGGCTTCATCTTGGTGGGGATTCTGAATGAAAGTAAGTCTCCTGAACTGCTCTGCACTACAATGGCGGCCCTATATATGCTAGCCCTGATCAGCAATGGTCTGTTGGTCCTGGTCATCATAAAAGATGCCCGGCTCCACGTGCCCATGTACCTCCTGCTTGGTCAGCTCTCTCTTATAGACCTCTTGTTCACATCTGTTGTCACTCCCAAAGCCATCATCGATTTTCTGTGCAGAGAAAACATCATCACCTTTGAAGGCTGTGCCCTTCAGATGTTCCTGGCACTGACACTGGGTAGTGCAGAGGACCTCCTACTGGCCTTCATGTCCTATGACAGGTATGTGGCCATTTGTCATCCTCTGAACTACGTGGTCCTCATGAGACCAAAAGTCTGCTGGCTCATGGTGGCCTTGTGCTGGGTCCTGGCATCCCTGAGTGCTCTGGGACATACCATGTACACCATGCATTATCCCTTCTGCAAAGCCCAGACAATCAGACACCTGCTGTGCGAGGTCCCACCTTTGTTGAAGTTGGTCTGTGCTGATACCTCTAGATACGAGTTCATGGTATATGTAACAGGTGTGACTTTCCTCTTGCTCCCCCTTTCTGCCATTATTGCCTCCTACACACTAATCCTGTTCACTGTGTTTCATATGCCCTCAAATGAGGGGAGGAAGAAAGCCCTTATCACCTGCTCTTCCCACCTAACTGTGGTGGGGATGTTCTATGGAAGTGCCACATTCATGTATGTGCTGCCCAGTTCCTTCCACAGCCCCAAACAAGACAACATCATCTCTGTTTTCTACACAATTGTCACTCCAGCCCTGAACCCCCTCATCTATAGCCTGAGGAATAAGGAGGTCATGGGGGCCTTGAGAAGGGTCCTGGGAAAGTACATATTTCCAACAACATCCCCTAGAGAAGTCTCATGAGTTGCTTCTCACCATTGCACCTCCAAATCAAACTTCTACACTCATACATTCTTTAACACTATCCTGGAATGACACACACACTTTTTAAAATGTACCTTTATTTACTACTGTAAAGCTGTTATGTATAAAGATCCTAAGCTGAACTCACTTGACACATGTTATTCTGTCTTTGGAAATTTATGTTACAAAAAGGATTAGAAGGGATAAACTCCTTAAATGGATGTCATTGTCCTCACATGTTCCCAGGTAGAAATGATAGGGGATTAGCTTTTCATTTTAACATCATGTAGCAGTGAGATACATACAGCAATAGCTCTGGACTGACCAAACTAACCAGATTCTTAAGTGATCAATAGAAAAGAAATCCCAGAAAAAAATAATAGATTTTCTGTTTATTAAGTAGATTGTTTTGAGCAGTTGAGAAAATGATTAATAGGCACATGACTGCTTTTGTACTCCAAATCTGAACAGAAGTTCATAGCAATTACATGAATAATGATAAATACCTTTGTTGAGATAGTGGAAGAAGAAAAGGAAAAGGAGACTAGCATTTTTACTTTTTGAAAAGGGACATTTTTATACTGCCCGAGACTAAAATTAAAATAAAAAAGTGAATAAAACAGGCTGGGCATGGTGGCTCACGCCTATAGTCCCAGCGCTGTGGGAGGCCGAGGCGGGTGGATTACCAGTGCTCACAGTTTCAGACCAGCTTAAGCCTGAGTGAGCCAGAGTAAAAGACCCATCTCAACCACCAGGAAAGAATACTGCCGGGCGTTGTGGTGGGCGCCTGTATTCCCAGCTACTTGGGAGGCAACTGGCACAAGGAATCACTACAAGTAAGGACAATGTAAAAAAAAAAAACAAGGAAACTAAGAAGAGTGCAAGCCAACTGAAATTGAAAGCAAAAAAAAAAAAAAAAAGAAGTGAATAAAACAGAATTGAAAGTACCTAGGCTTGAAGTAAGCAGTAAAAACAATAATAAATAACAGTGAGAGAAATCTTTTGTGCATTTAGTTTGAATTTTTTAAATATGTGGCCTTATAGATAGACAGATGTGTTTTCGCAACAAAATAATTGCAAGGAGACTATATTCCTGAGGTTAGTGTATGTATATGTCTGGTCCATAGGAAAAGAAGTCTAAAATACGTAATTCACTTTGTAACTAGACTAGACATGCTTTATCATTTCATTTATCAGTGTGGGAAAATTTATAACAAAAGCTGGGTTCTTAAGTTCATTGAGTGCAGAAGTTCCAAAATACCTTGGCTTATGTAGATGTCTTTATTGAGAATGGGGTCTTGTGAAAACACAAAAATTCCTTTTTTTCTTTACAGACATAATCTTGATCAATATATAAATGTAAGCCATAATACAAAAGCTAAAGCAAATCTGTAAAGTTAAACCAAGTTTATTATAGAAACTAAGAAAATTCAGAAATTTAAAAAGAAGCAAAAATCACCTGTGAAGTTTTTATTTCTTCCTTTTTTGTTATACATGCATATATTTTACTGAACTCATACGTACATGATGATTAAGGTCCTGGATTTTGTCATTTAAAATTTGGTGAATTTTCTTCTTTTCCCTTCTTCATATTTTAGGGTAATGGTGTAGAGGAAGGGGGCCAGATGCCTGAATTTGACTCTTTCTACCCCCTTTAATCATCTGTGCATCTTTGAATGCTACATTAAATTCTTTGTACCTTAGTTTGCTCATGTTAAAAGTGGAGATAATTTAAAAAAAAAAACAAGTGGTGATAATTACAGGCCTGATCTTATAATATCATTGGGTAGATTAAATAACATGGTAAATATCAGGCACATTAGACCATGGCCTGGTAAATTGTACTTAAAATATGGTGCAATTTATATAGATTAATAGTAAAAAGACTTTAAAAAATATAATATCATTTTATTGGATTTTTTAAATTGTGTCCCTCCTCCAAGAGGTGTGCCGTACACTGTGACCCTCCCATCCCCCTCTCCCCGCCTCTCTGCCTAATCTGTCATTCCCCTACCCTACCTTTTGTATTGGATCATCTACTGCCTTAATATTGGAATTGAATACATTGAATTCTTGCTTCTCCATTCTTGTGATGCTATACTAAGAAGAATGTGTTCCCCCTCCATCCAGGTTAATACAAAAGATGTAAAAAAAAATTTATCTTATTTATTTGTATTGACAAAAATTAATCTGTGAACAGGGTATAACATGATGTTTTGATATATATGTAATTGTGGAATTGCTAAATCAAACTAATTAACATATACTTTACCTCAAATCTTTTTGTGTGTGTGTGTGGTGAGAACAGTTAAAATCTATTTTCTCAGTAATTTTCAAGTTTAGCCTGAAACTTTCATTGTGTAGCATTGGTCTATGTGTCTGTTTTCCCACCAGAACCATGCGATTTTGATTACTATAACTCTGTGAGCATGTTTTCAAATCAGGTAGTGTGATGACTCCAGCTTTGTCCTTTTTGTTCAAGATTGCTTTGGCTAAGCTCGGTGCCTGTGGCTCAACCCGCTAGGGTGCAAGCCATGTACACCTGACCTGGCGGGCTCAAATCCAGCCTGGGCCCGTTAAACAATGACAGCTGCAACCAAAAAATGGCCGGGCGTTGTGGCAGCACCTGTACTCCCAGCTACTTGGGAGGCAGAGGCAGGACACTCACTTGAGCCCAGGAATTGGAGGTTGCTGTGAGCTGTGATGCCACAGCACTCTGGCCAGGGTGACAGCTTGAGGCTCTGTCTCAAAAAAAAAAAAAAAAAAAGATTGTTTTGGCTATTTGAAGTCTTTTGTGGTTCTATTAAAATGTCAGGATTCCTTTTCCTATTTTTGTAAAAAAATGTTATTAGAACTTTGATAAGAATTATATTGAATCTATGTATCATATTGGGTAGCACAGACATTTAAATAATATTAACTCTTTCAGTCAGTGAACACAGGATATCTTCCCAATGTTTGTGTCTTTAATTTCTTTCATTAATGTTTTATAGTTTCGATGTATAGATCTTTCATATTCTTGCTTAAATTTATTCTTAAGATTTGAGGAGGAGGTTGTTATTTTGGTTTTGATTTTACTTTTTGCAGCTGTTGTGAATGGGATTGTTATCTTGATTTCTTTTTTTCAATAATATACTGTTAGGATGTAGAAATGGTGTTGATTTTGTATCCTGCAACTTTACTGAATTTCTATATTGATTCAAACAGGATCGTTTGGTGGAGTCTTTAGGATTTTCTATACACCAAGATTATCTCATCTGCAAACTAAAACAATTTAACTGCTTCCTTTTCAATCTGGATGCCTTTTTTTTCTTTCTCTTGCCTAATTTGTCTCCCCAAAATTTCTAGTACTCTGTTGAATACAAGTGGCAAAAGTAGGCATCCTTGTATTGCTCCTGACCTTAGAAAGCTTTCAACTTTTCACCATTGAGCATGGTGTGTTTATCATGTATGGAGTTTACTATACTGAGGTATAACCTTTACCTAACTTTTTAGGAAGGATGTTAAATTTTGTCAAATGCTTCTTCTGCATCTATTGAAATGATTGATTATGTGGTTTTGGTCCTTCATTCTGTAAATGTGGTATATCACATTCATTAATTTATGTATACTGAATCACTCTTGCATCTATGGAATAAATCCTATTTAATCTTAGTGAAAGGCCCTTTCAATGTCCTGTTGAATTAAATTTGCTGATTTTTTTTGGAAATTTTACTATCTATGATCATCAGGATTTTCTTCTCTTGTAGTATCCTCTTCTGACTTTGGTATCAAGATATACTTGGTATACTTTGTATACTTGGCATACTTTGGTATATCTTTGGTATCGAGATAATACTTCCCTCACTTTCAATTTTTTGGAAGTATTTGAGAAGAATTGATATTAGTTCTAAATTTTTGGTAGAATTCATCAGTGAGGCCATCTGCTCTCAAGGTTTTCTTTGATGAGAGCTTTTATAACTAATTCAATCCTTTTATTTGACATTGATCTGTTCAAATTATATCTTCATGATTCAGGCTTCAATTTTGATAGGTTATATATTTTTTTATTTTTTTTTTGAGATTTTATTTTATTTATTTATTTATTGTTGCTGGGGATTCATTGAGGGCACAAGAAACCATCTTACACTGGTTGTATTTGTTGGGTAAAGTCCCTCTTACAATCGTGTTTTGCCCCCAAAAGGTGTGGCACATACCAAGACCTCACCACCCTCACTCCTTCCCTCTCTCTGCTCTTCCTTTCCCCACCCCTCCCTCATTCTTCCTCTCTCTGCTCTCCCCTTCCCTCACCCCCACCGTGTGAATAATTGTCATTAATTGTCCTCATATCAAACTTGAGTACGTGGGATTCATGCT
>CAUYON010025006.1:0-60913 GCA_963573935.1 Arctocebus calabarensis | reverse complement strand
CCGAAATTTAGCAAAGCCAGCCGGCCAGCCGCTTTTCGGCTCACTCTCTCACCGCTTCCAAGCCGGGAGAGGGGCACAGACCAGCGGCACCCCATGCCCTGTCCACACCCCTCGAGAAAGTGTTCAAGAATCTGGACTCCGTTGGGGAGAGACCTCCAAACCTCAGGGTGAGAGTGGAGGGGAGTGCCGGGAGCTCCAACTTGCAGGTAGAGAATATATACAGTTTTGTACAGCTTTATGCCTGGCAGTTTTTGTACAGCTTTATGCCTGGCAGCTTTATGCGGCACAGGGTGAAGGTGGTCCAGTTTTTAGAGGATCTCTCCCGTGGGATAGAGTGGGAGGACAGCTGGGGCGATTCACTCAGTTCCAGCCCTGTCCCTGATCGATGTAAAGTAGATGAAAAAGCTGACAGAACAGAACAAGTTTGCAGAATCTCTGCCCTGTGAAGGAGATGCTGGGCTGCTAATAGTCCTGACTTAGTCTGCAAGCTTCAGCCCTTTGTCTCAGCTGCCATCCCCTGAGGGCCTGGTGTGGCCGAAACTCAGCAAAGCCTTGGACCGCGTCAGCCAGCTGTCCCCCAGCCAGGCGTTTTTTTCGGCCAGCCGCCCCTCGGCTCACTCTCTCAGTGCTTCCAAGCTGGGAGAACAGCACAGACCCGTGGCAACCCACGCCTGTCCACTCCCTTCAAGAAAGTGTTCAAGAATCTGGACTCCATGGGGAACAGACCTCCAGACCTTAGGGTGAGAGTGGAGGGGAGTGCCAGGAATTCCAACTTGCAAGTGGAGAATATATACAGTTTTATACCACTTTATGCCTGGCAGGAGGGTGCTGTGGCACAGGGGAAGGAGGTCCGGTTTTTAGAGGGTCTCTCCCGTGGGGTACAGTGGGAGGACAGCCGGCCTCTGCTCGCTTGTTTGTATGGAGGTATGGCGTACACTGCGAGCTGTTCTCTTGGGGAAGGGGACTCCCGTCCGCCTGGTGATGTGCTCTGTACCTTTTATTTGTATCCTTGGGGTTGCAGGTCACTCCAATAGGGTTGATGTGTGTTCCTTGACCTTGTCTCTTGACTCAGCTCCAAACCATTGGCTTTCTTGCTAAATTTCTGTCCTTTAACTCTCCTTCTGGACAGGCGTGTCTGCAGAAAGCTGGCTACAGACGGCCATCTTGGCTCCTCCCCTCGACACCCAACTGTTTTAAGAAAATCTCAGAACAGTGTAAAAAAAAAAAAAGAACAAAACATCCCACACCAAGATTTTACCAAGAGACCACATGACCCAGCCCAATCCCGCTTGGTGAGTTAGATGGATTTATTAGAGATGACTTGCCAGGGCTCTCCTTCCAAGTCAGGATAGGAATCTTCCAGCACTCACTTCTGAGAAGTGGCAGAAGTTTCTATGAGGATAAGATCCACACTGCTTGCTTGCTTTTGGAGCATGAAATTCCTTCCTGGAAAGCAAAAAAGCTAAGCTCTCTCTCTCTCTGCATCATTGTACATTCACATGCAATATAAGTTAAGCATGCACAGGACTTTCCATTAGGCAGGGACTTTAGTATTACTTCAAACAATTCAAACTCATCTTGAGGCTTCTGACCATTTATGCAAAAGAACCTACTTAAGAATATCCTTTGTGCTTGGTATTTCTGCCTTCTTTGGTTTTGATCTATATCTCTAAATTCAAAAGAAACTCGCATGACTTTGGTGGTGGGGAAACTTGTATTTTTCTCTCCCTGGTGTGACCTGAACCTTCAGTGTGGGTGGCAGTTACCCTTTGCACATCTGTAGAAAGGAGATACTGAATGAGTGTTACCAGGGGGGAGCTCTGCCCAGACCTCCCCGCAAGGAGGTACTTGTCCCAGTTAGGGGAGTGCTTACTGTCAGCACACAAGCTGCAGCCCTCAGCCTTTTAAGGAATGCCCCAGCTGGGTAAAACAACCTTACTCAAGGTCACATCTTTTCTTTTCAGTGGTGTTCCTATTCTATGGCTGATGGAGGAAGGTGGTGTAAAGGCCCGGCCATGACAGCACAATCAGGGAAGCCCTGAAGGGGATGTTTCAGCAGCAGAGCAGCCCATGGGATCAGCAGAGGTTATGACCCTCAATTATAGTCTGGCTTCTCCCTCTGTCCAATCCCTTTTTCTCATTTCACTGTTCCATAGATAGTGATACCATGCTCATGTCCCAATAAACATCCTGCACACCAAACTGTGTCTCAGTGTCAGCCATCCAGAAACTCAAACCATGAAATCTGTTATTTTCCCCTGGAGATTTATCTCCACCTCCCTATATTTGACAAATGACAGAGTTCATTTTTAGGGTATGGAATTCCTTAAAAAATAGTCAATTAATTCAGCCTCCTGACACTGGGCTTATAAACTTAGATGTTCATTTTTTCTTTTCTTCTTGCTTCTGTCCTAAACTAAGCCTTGGGGTTATGTTCTATCTGAGCTCTGGATCCCAACTTTCTTACATCATACAAGTTTTTATCCCTTCAGGACTCCTCCACAATTTCGCTCATTTTTTTAAATTGTAATTCTAAGTCCCAGTTCTTACACTCAAAAATCAAAATGAAAATACATGTCTCAACTTTTCCCTCTATGTAAAGTATCATCTCCTTCCCTTTAACTAACTTTCTTGGAAGTATAGACGCATTGACTTTTCACGTCTCTTTTCAACTCATTTATTCTTCAGTTCTCCAATCTGCAGATACTGCTTATTCTAGCATTAATGATCAGGTCTTTGTGGCAAAGAGATGCTTCTCAATTATCCCTGTAATATTGACCCTTCTCCTGAACTCTTATTTTTTCTGGAAGTTCTATTTTCTATTCTCTCCTGTGATATGATTGTTTCTGACTCTTCCTTCCCCTTCTTTACTCCTAATCTTCTGATTAAATATCATATCTCCTATCATCTGTATCAACATCATCCCCATCACCATGTATCTATCTTGATCTAGATGGCCTCAAAATCAATGTGCCCCAAATATAACACATCATCTTCTCCCAAAACACTATCTCTAGGTCTTTGCATATGCTGCTTCCTCTGTGGTGATCTCATTGACTTCCTATGCCCAACTGGCAGACTTCTGTTCATCTTTGAAGAGTAAGCTGAGGTGGGAACAACATCACAAACTCTTATTCTGAGTTAAATACTCAATGTGTGTGCTTTGTAGTGCTCAACTGTCTGCCACTGTCAGCTTGGGTGGCCTTGGAAATCAAGTGCACAAGTATGTGCTGAATAGCCTGTTCCTAGAAAGCTCTATTCCAGTGGATGGGGAATTTTAATAAGAAATAAGGATACTGATTTCTTGAGATGATGTAAATTACCTGTGCCTACCATCCAATGACAATTATTTTATTGTGCGAAAGTTTCTGACTTTTTGTTATTATTTACTTCAACTAAAAATCACTTTTCAATTACCAGTTCACATTTCTTCATTGTTTTCAAGGATACTGAGTATCCAGTCATAGGAATGTATTATATCTAGAAATGAAATAGAATAGTTACACTTTTTAGAACACTGCAGAGGGGAGTTCCACTTCAACATGGATATGTACAGTTATATGAAAAAGAAATTCTAATAAAATATGCAAGAAGTATTCTAATTTTATATAACTTTTTGGATTATTTAAAATCTCTTTTTGTAAACTTCAATTAAAGAATATTAGAATTTTCCTTAGCTTATTTGTGACTTTATAGGAATAAATACAAATTTATGTGACCTTTGTTATTACTTTTATATGTAGGCCAGTCTGCTAAGCTTTATTTGTCACAACAACCCTGTGAGAATGGCACACATCATCACTTTACCAATTAAGAAATGAAAACTTAGAAAAACCAACTACTTGCCCCAAATCACACATGACTAAAAAACAGAGCTAGGACTCATGCCTAGATTTGTCTGATTCCAAAGTCTACCGTTGGAATCAGTTGGTTAAACTGATCTTTCTGTTCTTCTCAAACTCATAACCGTTTGGTTTTTTTACCAATAAATAGGACTTAACTTTATTTGAAAATAGCGCCTTTGCAAATGTGATGAAGTTAAGATGAGGCCATACCCAGTTAGGGTGGGCTCCAACTCAATTTGGCTGATGTCATCCTAAGAAGAGAACAGAATCACACAGGGAGAATGCCATGTGCCAACTATGTGCCAAGGGAGTCGAGATTCAAGTAGTGAGTCTACCAGACAAGGAATGTGAAGGGCAGCCGGGGACACCAGAAACCAGGAGGGTGGCATAGGATAGACAGTCCCTTAACTCTTCAAGAAGAATTTGACCCTAGGAACATTTTGACTCTGGCTTTCTAGCCTCCTAAACTGAGAGAATAGATCTGTGTTGTTTAAATCCACTCAGTTGTAGTACTTTATTACAGTAGTCCCAAGAATCTAATATGGGACTATTTCTCCTGTTAATGGTCTATGGCTTTTTGAATATGTGCATCTGTTGTGTTTGGAGATGAGAATGAGAGGAAAGTACCTTTAATCATGAACAAGGCCAAAGTAAATAAGTCAGATCTCACCTCTTCTTTCATAAGAAGATATCAGATATTCTGTGACTTGGCTTTTCTGCACATGCCTAGCCATTCCTGGGGATAAAGAACCTGCAGCTGCAAGTGAAGAGAAATTGATGTACCAATAGCATAAAAAGCTTGCTGAACAGAATAAACACAAGAACAATATTCACTAGGGCAGATTGAGCATTTTTATTGGAAAAGTGAAAATGTAAGCATTTTAAAACACAGAACACAGGAAAAATAGTTGATGTCAGAGTTAAAAATAAATTTGACAAGATGAGCGGCAATTGAAATGCTGAAATTTGCAATTCAAATGACCAATTGTCTGAGATGCCAGGAGGATCTGATGAGGATGGTGAAGGTAGGCTGACATCTGTGTTAACTGTGGCCTGCAGTGGAGAGCTACTCAGCCGTGTGGATGTGATTAATCACCAGTTATAAACTGTAAAAAGAAGAGAATTTCTCATCATTCAAAATTGAGCTGATGAATGCCTAGGTGATTGTTTGAAGCTGTCAGAGTTTTCAATAGAAGCCACAGGATCTGTTTACTCACAGTGAAATGAATGACAACAGCTCCATGTGAACCATATCCATTGACATGACCCTGGATTCAAATCCCAACTGTAGCCTCACCTTAAACCTCCACATCCTGAGCCCAAACATTCAGCACTATGACCCCAAAGTAGTTTCCATAATAGGCACTGTACATTCTTGGGACATGGAGATCGTTTAGGAGCACAGGGTAAGTGTCCAAAGTTTTGCTGTTACTGTGTGTGGGAGTTTTGTATATTAACATGGGTGGATAAGGAAAATTCAGTTCTCTAATGTCTCATTTTATAAATTAATTTGTGTCAAAATAATAGCAAATTCTGCTACAAATGAATTAAAAAAGGTAAGATGGTGGTGAATTCTTTGTGCCCAAAATGGAATTCCATGACCAATTAGAAAAATAAAGAACACAGACTTTTATAAATCTTGGTTTATTGTGTAATTTCCAGACAAAAAATCCATAGCCTATGCATCAATCCATAGATACATCTATAAACTGAATTCCTTCCTTTCTGGGGCTGGGGAACTCAGCTAACCCTAGAAATATTCTTGCTGTCTCTTTTATATTCAAAGCAGATGTAACTTCTTTACAACAATAGAAAGATGAGGCTACATTTCAAGTACAAATTTGCTCACATTGCTTCTTAATACCATCTCAGGACATCAAGCTGAATGCAGTCATCTGAGGATGTATTATAATGTTCTTCAGCTGAGAATGCTGGATTTCATTTTTGTTGAGATACTGCTCCCTAAAAATAGTGATTCCAACTTCACACAATAGAATTCAGGCATGTTGCATTTTTAAAATATACAGAACAAAATATGAAGAGAGTAGAAACTTCAGCATTTGTAAGATGAGATGTTGGGAATAAATATTTTCTGCAAGAAGCGTAAAGCTGAAACTCAAAAAACAAAGTGATTAAGTCTAATTCCCATTAGAAATACTCCAGGATGAGGGCAAATTGAAGCCAGATTCACAAACATTTTTCATTAAGTTCTCTGCAAGCAAAATGCATAGTTGCCAACAACATTGGGCTGCAAAAGATGGTAAGTACCTATGTGTCTACACCAATGACAGAGTTTATGTGGACTTTTCATCACTGTTTATGGTACATTTGTAGGTAAATGGTTTAAAAAAATTCCACTGGGTGGAAAATATTCAAGAATATAACAAGAAAATTAATATCAAGATTTGTTGTTATTGCAAGGAACTGATCAGAAAAATTGAGTGAGGCAAAGTATTACCAAGGATGAATTTCATGTGGAAAGAAGTAGCTTCTCTCCTGGGGAAAACACCTTTGAAATCTTCGGGAAATCCTGGTGGCTATAGCAGTGGAGGGAGGGGAGACTTCCCAGAGACACCTGCAGCAGGAAATTTTACAAACCTTTTCTAAGCAGCATGATAACCTTTATATTTCATCATTGCTCAGAGTTGCACAGTTCAAGGTAACAGTAATCCAGCTGTAAAGCATGATGGAAATCTGTAAGCTAATCATGTCCAGAAACTGAGAAAGAACTTGAGAGTGGGTATTTCTATCAGTAGTGTGTCAAAATCATAAAAGACATTGACCAGTTTAATGAGAATTGATGTGAACAAATTTAAAATACAGAACATGGGATTTGGAAGACGCTAGAGCAATGTTTAAGGGCAGGAACCTGAAGAAGAAATAAATCCATATAGAAAAAGGGCAGTAGCCCTTATCTTAGTTACAGCTGCTCTAGGTGTTCACTAATTTCCTACAATAGTCAGAAATTAATAATAGGCCTATACATCAGTAGATCAAGATAATGTTACAGTTATATTTCATTTTTATTTAAAAGGACTGGTCCGTGAATTGACTATAACATTAGATATGTGTGTGTGGGGTTACTTCTATAACTTGTCTTTTCTTTTTCTGTTATGATGTTCTTGTAAAGAGGTCCACCTGAAATGTTATCAGGTAGCCTTAGTTACTGTTAAAGTCCCTGTCACTAAGGAGAGGACATAGGCAAGGAGCAGCCTGAAAAGGGTCTTTGGAGTAAGATCTGTTCAGCTCTGTGTGTGCTGCGTGCAGCACCTGTGCCCACCCAAGTGTGTGCTGGGGTCTGTAGTGACCTCAGACCTCACTTGCCAAGGTATGAGACGCCTTAGAACTATATCAGCCTGGAGAAATAGCTCCTTTTTGAGGGGGTTAAGGATAGAGTTGGGGTGATGATCCACCTTTCCACAAGAAGGAAAGGACGGTAGTTCAGGGATTAAAGAGGTTTTACTAGGAGGAAAAGAGCAGAGCGGAGTCTGACCCAAAGTCAGCTCACTCGCACACAGTTTCAGGAGGTTTTTGTTAACCTTATCCATATAGTTGGAGTGAGGAGGAGTGTGCTAGGGGAGTTCTCTTCTGTAGAGGGATTGATCTTTTGCACCAAGGGCATTATTCCCTCCACAGAGGGAACCAAGGGCTTATCTCTGGTGCCAGCAAGGGCGGGGTAGAAAGTTACTGTTGTGTTGTTTTCCAGGAACACTGGCCTTAAAGCATTTCAGGAGTGTGGCGAGGGGCTGTGGGCATGCAGCTATTTTTCCTCACTAGCTGTCTCCCATCATGACTGTACCCTTGTTGAGTTGTGAGGACGCCTTCCCCACACTGTTGTGCTTTTCACAAAGACAAAATATGTGCTTTTTCCACATATTTGGCTCTTTCCAGTTTGGTTTTGCTGTGTGATAAACCAGCCCATACTCACAGGCATAGAACTACCTCTTATTTAGCTAAGCCATCACAGCTCATCTGTGCTCCAGCACGGTCAGCTGGTGTAGCACGGTCAGCTGGTGTAGCACGAAGTTTCCCGTGGGAGATGAAGTTACCTGAAGGCGCCTTCCCCCACATGCATGGCAGCTGTTTCAAGCTGAGGGCTAAGATTTCAGTGGTCAGGAGGATCACCAACACACGGAGTCTCCTGTCACTGCTTGGCTTCTTAACAGCTGGCAGGGGAGTTCTAAAAGAAAGCATCCAGAGAAAGAGTGGGCATGAGCAACTCTGGTTTTGTTGACTTAGCATTGAAAGTCCTTTAGTAGTACGGGTAGTGGTTCCACCTCATTCTATTACTTAAAGCTGTTGATAACTTTGGATGGAGATTTAGGGCTCTTCCTAAATCCAGTATAATCTTATCTCAAAACCTTTAACTCAATTACATGTGCAAAAACCTTCTTTGTCAATAAGGTTACATTCACAGGTACCACACACAGTGAATTAGGATTTGGCGATAGCCTTTTTGGGACCACTCACTATTTGGGTCAACTCACTATTACTGAATTGATTATTAGGGAAATAGGATGTGGATATTGTTAAGGTCTTTGGGTCAGTCAGAAAGAGGTGTGGGGAGACTAATGTGAGCCAAGCAACAGTGTTTATGGTGTAAATCTTCCACATATGGAAGGGCTGTGCCAAAAAGACAACAGCCCTGCTGGGGTTTGGGGATCAGGTTTTAAGGGCATGAGAGTGGGTAGAGGGGTTGGAGAACTGACATGGCAATGGAGTAAATGGGCTTTTTATGGGTGCAGGCGGATATTTGTTTGAACCAAACTGAGTGGGGGTCCTCAGGTGCAGATGTTGTCATAGCTGAGTGACCACCAGAAAATATTCTCAGAAATCACGTAAGCATGCTTATTTAGCAGAGAGCAATTCATCAGACATACTACAACATTATAGTACACGACTAATTCTCCTAACAGATATTTGAAGACCTCCATACTATCTTTGCAACTTTTATATAAGGTTAAAACTATTCTAAAGAAGTAAAGTCCATTATCAACAAAATAATAATACAGCAAACAACAAAAATAAAGAATAAATTTAAAAGTAGTTGGAAACAAAAAACCTATTAGGCATTCATGACAAAATCTTGAAGAAAATGTGGTAAGATAAAAAAAAAATAGCTGTTTGAATATATAGTATTATTGGTAATTGTGCCTTTTTACTTTTATTGAGTTATAATAATATTTAATCTGATTATACAGTTTCTCCCCCCTAAATTTGTTCTGTACCAGAAAAATAAGCTCAAATGACCTTAAAGTTTCAAACTGCAAGCATTACTCTACTAGTCTTAACAGTAGCTTCATCTGCAGGGTGGGTGTGACACAGAATTTCCAGAGTGACCTACAAAGAACCAAACCTAATAAAGACTCACAAACATAAAATTAAAAATTAGGTATGAATCCCTGGGCCAGCTAAACAACAATGACAACTGTAACAAAAAATAGTCGGGCATTGTGGTGGGTGCCTGTAGTCCCAGCTACTTGGGAGGCTGAGGCAAAAGAATTGCTTAAGCCCAAGAGTTTGAGGTTGCTATGAGCTGTGATGTCATAGCTCTACTGAGGGGGACATAGTGAGACTTTGTCTCAAAGAAAAAAAAAATTAGCCAAAGCTTAGAGGTTAAAGGTTTCAAAACAGCATGGTTCTGGAATACTCATTCAGTATTGAGGTGTTTTAGCCATTTTTTGGAATACACATTATTCCACTGTCATGGCTGTGTTGATCATTAATTTTAAAAGATATTGGGATCATCAAAAGTAATTAATAGCTTTTCTGTATCACTCAGAATCTTGCCAAGAAAGATATGATGTACTTAAAAGGGGCATTTTTTGACTGGGTCCAGTGGCTGATGTCTGTAATCCCAGCACTATGGGAGCCCAAGGTGGGAGGATTGCTTGAGTTCAAGAGTTTAAGAGCAGCCTGAGCAAGAGCGAGACCCCATCTCTACTAAAAATAGAAAAGTTAGCCTGCATTGTGGCAGGCAACTGTAGTCCTAGCTACTCTGGAGGCTGAGAGAGGAGGGGCCCTGGAATTCAGAATTTTGAGGTTGCTGTGAGCTAGGATAATGCCATAGCTGTCTAGCCTGGGCAATAGAGTGGGACTCTGTCTTCAATAAATAAATAAATAAATAAATAAATGGAATAAAAGGGCATTTGAAGAGAGTTTTTTGAAGGGGACTGTTTACATAGGTATGTGTGTGGTGGTGGTGGTGGTGTTATGAAAACTGTCTTAGTCTGATCTTACTGCTATAAAAAATACCATAGATTGGGATATTTATAAACAACAGAACCTTCTTTCCTATTCTGGAGGCTGGGAACTTCAAGGTCAAGGCACTGGCAGATTAGTTGTCTGATGCCAGTGTGTTCTCTGCTTCCAAAATTGTGTCTGGTTGCTTCATCATCCTCAGATGGTAGAAAGTACAAGGGCCAAAGAGACAAGTGCTGTGTGAAGCCTCTTTATAAGGGCACTAATCCCACTCATGAGGGCTCTACCCTCATGATCGTATCACCTCCTAATGGCTTTACTGGTTAATATTGTTACAACCTCAAATAAGCTTCAACCTACAAACTTGGGGAGAACACGTTCAGATCATAGCATTCCATTCCTGATGCCCCAAATTAATTCCCTCCTCTCATGTAAAATATTTTCATTCCTTTCTAATATCCCCCCAATTCTTAACTTATTCCAGCACCAACTGAAAAGTATAGAGTCTCATCTAAATATGCAAATCAGATATGGTTGAGACTTAATATATGATTCATCCCAAGACGAATTATTCTCCAACTGTGAACTTGTAAAATTAAACACTACTTGCTCTCAAAATACAATGCTGAGAAAAGCATAGGATAGATATTCCCATTCCAGAAAGGAGAAACAGGAAAGAAGAAAGGCGTAATAGGTCTCAAGCACATCTAAAACCCAACAATGCAAACAGCAATAAATCTCGAGTCCTGAGAATAATCTCATTTGACACCAGCCTCTACTCGTGGATACACTGGGTTGGAGGTTGGGCCCCAGTGCTCAGGGAAGTCCCAGCCTCATTGCTTTGCTGGGTGCAGCCCATGAAGCAGCTCTCAGGGGCTGGAGACGGATGCCTTTGGCTTTCCCAGTGTGGTCTTACATGCTAGTGTCTCCACAGGTCTGGGATCTCTGGGGCAGTCTTGGCTTTACTAAGCATTGCTCTATTAGGGTCTGTGGTAGCCACACTCTAATGGTAGTTTTGTGCCTTGGCATGGGGTTCTCAAAGAAATTCTTTGAAACCTAGGTGGAGATAGTCATTTCCTCCATAGCTGTTGCATTCTGCAGTCCTGTAGAGTTAGTAATGTATGGCTGCTGGCAAAGTTTATGGCCAGTACTCTCCAGAGAGATGACTGAGGCTACATCTGGGCCCAACAGAGCCATAGTGGTGTGGTGAAGGATCACTGCACTGGAATGTGGTAGCAGAGGCCTGAGGAAATGTTGGACAGAGACCCCTGAGATCCCATGGGAATCCTGTGCCCTTCCTTTGAAAATATTCTTCTCTCAAGGCGCTGACAATCTAGATGTGTGGTAGTAATGGCAAACTGAAAGATCTTCAAAATGCCTTTGGGATCATTCTTCATTATCATAATGAATAGCTCCTTGTTATATTGATATAGTACATTACATCATTTGATTTTTTTTTCATGTTGAATTCTCCCTCATTCCTGTGCTAAAATCCACTTAGTCATGGTATGCAATCTTCTCTACACAAAGGGTATAAAAAATGTATATGCATTTTAGGAAAAGGAAAAAAATACATTAAAATGTGTAATAGACAATATATACCAATAACAAAAGATGAACACAAGTCATGTTTGAGTACCTCTTGTAATTGTAGAAGTCAAACATGAATGAAGTATTATAATATAGTTTTTTTCTTTCTTAAAATGTGTATACATTTTTTTGACCCCTTTATGTATTAGTGGAATTTGTCCCCTAGTATTTTGTTAAGCAGTTTTTACCTCTAAGTTCATGAGCGTTATTGGGTTTAAGATTTTTTTTTGTACTATTTTGTCCAGTTTTGGTATTATGGTAATACTAGCCTCAGAATTATCTGGGAAGTGTTCTCTTTTCTTCTAATTTTTGGGAGATATTGTTTAGATTAGTGCTAATTCTTTAAATATTTGGTAGAATTCACCAGTGAAGCTACTTGGTCATGAGCTGTTCTTTTGGAACAACTTCTGATTTCCAATTCAATCATTTTCCTATAGGTCTATTAGTATTTCTATTTCTTGTTGGCTAGTTTCACTGGTTTGTGTTACTGTGGAAATTTAGCCATTTCATTTGGGTTATATAATGTGTTGGCATAGAATTTTTTTATGACATTCCTTATAATCCTTTTTATTTCTGCTAGTCAGTAGTAAGACTCCCTCCTTGGTGAGCAATTTTTGTGATTTGATTCTTTTTTGCCTCTTGGCATGTTTAGGTGTTGTTGTTAGGAAAGTTTGTCCATTTTGTTAGTTCTTTTTTGTTGGAGAACCAATTTTGGTTTTAATGATACATCTCTTGCTTTTCTATTCTCTATTTTACTTATCTATATGCTAAGCATTATTGTTTTCTTTTTCTAGTAGTATTGTTTATTTTTCTAGTTCCTTAAATTTGAACTTTAGGTCTTTAACATAAGGTCTTTATTTTTAAATATAAGTATTCATATCTATAACTTTTCCTTTATGCATTACTTTAGTTACATGACATAAGTTTTGGTGTTTTGTTTTAGTTTTCATTCATATAAAAGTATTTCTAATTTGTCTCACATTTATGCTATCTTTTAATTTGCCTATGTAGTTACCTTGCTGGTTTTTGTTATTGTTTAGTGTTCTTTTATTGCAGCCTGAAGTACTCTCCCCCTACCCTTTTCTTTTTGGTATGGAAGACATGGAAACAACAGAGTCCCTTCAGTTCTTGATGATCTAGAAATGTTTTACTTTCTTCTTCATTTTAAAGTATAATTGTATTACATATGGAATTTGTAGTTTAAATTCTTTTTTCCCCCGAAACTTTGATTATGTCTTCCTATTGCTTTTTGTCTTTCATGATTTCTGGTCAAATATTAGCTGTCAATTTTACTTAAAAGTGCTTGCATGTGATAAGTTATTTAGGTCTTTCTACTTTTAAGATTCTTTGTTTTTCAGCAAAGTGATTATGATGTGTCATCTTGTAGAATTCTGCTTCCACTGTTTTTAGATGAACTTATGTTTTTCACCACATTGGGGAGTTTGGGATGTTAGTTATTTTATCAAATTGTCCTTTTCTTTTACTTTCTCTTATTTCTCTCCTTCTGGTATTCCCATACCCATATGTTGGTATGTTTGATGGTGGTTCACAGGTCTCTGAGGGTTATTTGTTCATTTTCTTCTTTATTCTGTTTCCTTTTTGTTTCAAGGACTAGACAGTTCAATTGAGCTATATTCAAGTTTGTCAATTCTTTCTTCAGCCAACAAACTTAACTGACTATATGTTCTAGTGAATTTTTATTTCAGTTACTATAATTTTCAACATGAGGGTTTCTATCTAGTTCCTTTTTATCTGTTTCTCCTCTCCCTTTTTTTCTGCATATTCATTCTTGTATGAAACACTGGTCTCATTCTTTACTTTTGTTCTTTTTATGTCATTTTCTTTGGTTTGTTGGATAGTGTTATACTAGTTGATTTGAAGTCTTTGTCTAGAAAGTTCAATGTCTGAACTTCCCCAAGGACATTTGTATTGGCTGATCTATTTTCTGCTTATGGGTGACTTTAATTTTTTTCTCATTTTTCATCAATCTTGTTGGAAGTGGGCACATTCAATATAATATATCAACTCTGGAAATCAGATTCTCCTCACTCTCCAGGATTTTTTTTTTTGTTCATCGTTGTTTTTATTATTGCTACTCTTTGTTTATTTAGAGAAATTTCTGAACTAATTTTGTGAAATTTTTATTTTTTGTTGAGTGTGACCACTAAAATCTGTTTGGTTAAGCTTAACTGTCAGTTAGTGACTGGATGGATATTTTAAGTTACTTGAACCAGTAATTTAGCAACCGTGTCAAGAAATTCTATGTGCATATTAGGACATGATTTCAATACTCAGCCCAGCAGCTTCATAATCTTCTTTACTTTTACTTTCTGCCAGCACAGAGCCTCAGTGTTAGCCAAATGTAAAAAAAATTAGAGTTTTCTAAGATCTTTCTGAGACATACACAGTCCTACATATGTGAATATGCTTCTAAATTGCTGAAGATATGCCAGAGATTCTAAAGGCCCACTATGAATATCTTATTCCACAGCTTTTATTTGACATTTTTTCTTCAGTTTCTTATTTCATCAAGCTTTATCACTGCCTGAGGAAAATTTGGTGTTAAACACCTGCCTCTGATTGTTTTCAGCAAATGCCCAGGAAAACTGTCCACAGTGATTTTTGAGTCAGATTAGACAATCTCCTTGAATAAAGATTTCCAGGAAACTACCAGACACAATGACATTTGTATATGAAGGAAGTTTGGGGGAATTTCCAACCTTATTCTGCATCTTCCATTTGTGCTATGTTGCTGATTTTCATGGCTTCCATGACTGTGAAGTTGTTGGTTTTCAGGGTTACCATGAAGCTGCAGAGAGGGTACAGGGTAACTTCCACAGTCGGAAAGTTCATAGCTTTAGCTAGATTCAGGTTTTTTATTTCTGCAATCAATGCTCAAAATTTCACAAACTTTTAAGTTTCAGAATTTTCACAGTGTTGTGTTCATTTCTTTTGGAGGAGGAGATTTTAGTTTCACACTCTGCCATTCCTGCTGACATCACTTCATCACTTAGACCTTCTTTCTTGAAAAATCTATTTAGATATGTTAAGTATTCAGTCCATGATGGTTCATGCCTGTAATCCTAGCAGTTTGGAAGGCTGAGACAGTTGGATCACTTTGGCTCTGGAATTTGAGAGCAGCCTAAACAAGACCTTGTATCTACTAAAAACAGAAAAACTAGCCAGGCATTTTGGTGGATATGTGTAGACCTTGCTGCTCTTATGGCTGAGGCAAGACGATTGCTTGAGTTTGAAGTCTCTGGGAGCTATGAAGCCAAGGCACCCTAGCGAGGGCTCTAGAGTAAGAGTCTGTCTCAAAAAAAAAAAAAAAAAAGAAAGAAAGTAAAGAAAAGAAAAAGAAAGAAAAAAGATATGCAAATCTGTCAAAGTCAAAATATATAAAAGTTAACTATCTCAGCATTTATCCTTTCCCCCAAATACTCTCATCTTAGCACTTTCTTCACTTGTATTTTCTAAATGAGGGCATATGACACCATTCAAATACAATGAATTCTACCTCCCCCAAGACACTAGTTAAGTTTTTTCTTTTTTTTTTTTTGTCACCATGTGGTAGATTACTGCAATAGAATGTGAGCTATGGTATTGTTCACCATAAAACACCACATATATACCTTCAAGTAGTTATAGTTTTCTTGTAAAATGCAAATTTGACCATGCCACACTTATAATTTAGATTATTTAATGAGTGTACCAATTTTGCATAAAATAATAAATCATTTTGTTAATGTAGAAAACTCATAAATAATATGGCAACCAATGTCTGTGCTTGTATTTAAAATTTTAGAGGCTGTAAAAGAGTGGAACCAAAACATATGGACTTGGGTGGGTGTATATGGTGGTCACTCCTTTCTCTCTTTTTTTCTACTTCTTGCACAAACTACACCAGGTATCTCCATTGATCTGAGGGTTCTTTTCTTGTCACTTATCCCATTTTTTTTCTACCTATATTGCTGCCTTTGTAGTAGTGCTTAGTTCCTGCAGTTGCTGGTTTTTGTTGTTCTTCTTCTTCTCTATTTCTTTCTTTGTTTGCCTTTTCCAAATATCTTGTACCTTTGATGTATCCATGATGAGTTACTGTCAATTATAAAATGCATCACCTTGTTCTCTTCCCTTCATCGTCCAGGTAGCTGAATGCACATGCATCTGTCATTTGACTGGTTACTTCTTCTGAGAAGACATTTCTAACTTCATCTGGATAACTTACTTTCCTATTAAGTTTTTGTCATTATTCTGTATAATGTTCTGATGACTCATTTGTCTCTGTGGAGGGGATGAGTTTTCAATAAGTGACTATTAAAGAACTGTGCATTGTGTAACCTTCCCAGAGAGGCTAATAAATTTTAGTTTACATAACACATTTACTATGATCTTATCTGGGGTTATCTCTTGGTTTAGTCATGTCTATCAGCTAGACTACTGGGTTGTCAAGTGTGCTACAAACAGACACACACACAAAAATAGGTAATATGATTAGGTTATAGTGTTCTTAATGCCCTTACATGCTATATGATTCTTTAATGATATTTTAAGAACCAAGCTGCTGTAAAGCCTGTCATGACACACCAAGAGAGGTTATTCTTCTGTTTATTTCCTAGTATGCACAAGACTCTTTCAGAAACTAACACATACATTTACAATTATTTGTTTATATATCTGGCTCTGAAGGGTAAAAGGCAGGTTTATGTCCTATTTATCCTCCAATGCATAGCCTAGCACTGGGTAACGCGTTATTTTTAAGCCAGTAAAAAATATTGAGAGCAGTGAATGAATTGATAAAATAAGAATATTTATAAAATTTAAAAAACATTATAGCACAGAATGTTCACATACCTTTGAAATTATAGAAACAATAATGTATGATTTTCCAAGAAGGAAATTTTTATATTTTTGGTTAATTATATGGAAATTAAAATTATATTTTCTTAAATATTTCTCAGCTTTATTTAGATTACTAACAACTGTAGAAAAGATGGGAATTGAATTCTACTTGTTGACATATAATTTGATTAAGAGGAAGTGAAATTAATCGCTCTTTAGAGGTAAAAAAAAAAAGTCTTTTCGGAGTTTTCATCAGCCAAATAGATGATATTCAAACCTCATTTTGTAGGAAATTCACATTTCCTTGCCTAAAATCAGATTCATTATATATGGCACCAGACCTTGACACAAACAATTGTCTTCACTCCTCCTCCTTCTTTCTCTTGTAGTTAATGACTTGAAACCTCACAATTATTTGTGGCCTATTCCTATTTGTCATCCCCATGCCCTCTCATTTCTGCGTCCTGTTAATTTATCTTTTATGTGTTTCTATACTCCTCTTGATTCACATATTCACATCCTCTGCTTCAGTGAATTCATGCTGGGCTCTTAGAACAGCCTCTTAATTCTTTTCCTACTTTGTATTTCTTTATTCCATGATTCTTTCCACAACCCATAAACCATTGAATCTTTCTAAGAAAAAACAAATGAATCCAACTCAACAAACAACCAACCTTGCTGCTTTCATCGGTCTTACTAAAAACTTCCACAATCCACTATCTCCTCATTTCCCTTTTGGTGGTGTCATAGTCAATGATGAAGGCCTGCAGTAATGACACTCTAGCCTGCCTTTCCAGTTTATCTCTCATTAATCTTTTTATCAAATCCTCAGCTTCAGTAAAGGTTTAAGAACCTGTGAAAAGGAATTGCACAGTTCTGCCCATGACTTGTTGCTTATTTTATTTACCTCATTCATGAATGCCCTCTCCTTTTGCTATGTTTGATTATATAAAGTTTTTATTGTCAAACTTTTAGTAGTCAGAAAAATAGAATAGGATAATTCTTCAAAATTTACCACTTAGTTTTAAAAATCACTGGCATTTTGAAATGTTTGATTATTATTTTGCTGAAGTATTTAAAAATACATCACAAAGACTGTGATATTTCACATTTCAAGATGGTTTACTACGCATCTCTAAGCAATAAGAAAATTTTCTTACTTTGTTATAATAGCAACATAAATAATATTTCCTTTACATGACCAATACAGTAGTTTTAAAATTTCTTAATTATTCAAAAGAGTTGTTTTTGTTGCCTTTTTAACCCTTTAATTTTTATAGATTTAGGTTCATTGTAAGATTAAGAAGAAAGAAGAGATATACCCCTGGTCCTGACACATGCACTGCCTCCCTCATGCCTCTCCCCAGCGTACCTTTGTTACAAACATTCAACCTACATTGACAGTCCATAGTTCACTAGTCCTGGTGCACATTTTATGGCTTTTTACAAATGTATCTACCATTATCGTATTATATAGAGTATTTTCACTGCCCAAAGGATTTTTAGGAAAGTGCAAATATTTGTGTCTTCCTCCCCATTGCCCCCTGGCAACAATTGATCTTTTTACTGTCTCTATAGTTGTTCCTTTTGAGAATGCCATATATGGTCGCTGGAAATATATAGCATGTAACCTTTTTATATTGGTTTCATTAACTTAGTAATAAGCTTTTAAATTTCCTCCATGTCTTTGCATAATTCGATAGCTCATTTAATTTTAATGTTGAGTAATACCTCATTATCTGAATGTACCACAGTTTATTTATTAATTAACCTACTGAAGGACATCCTTGGGTGCTTGAACATTTCAGCAATTATTAATCAAGCTATTATAAACATCCATGTATAGGTTTTTGTGTGAATATAAGTTTTTAGCACATTTGAGTAGATACCAAAGAATATGCTTATGAATCATAAAGTTAGAGCATGTTTAGTTTTAGAATAAACTGCCAGACTGTCTTCCAAAGTGGCTAAACCATGTTGAATTCTTACCAGCAGCAAACGAGTATTCTTGTTGCTTCACATTCTTGCCAGCATTTGGTGTTGTTACTGTCTGAATTTTGACATTTCTAATAGGTGTGTAATAGTAGCTTACTGTTTTACTTTACATTTCCCTGATGGAATGTGATGTGGAACATCTTTTTGTATGCTTCTTTGCCATCTGGATATTTTCTCTGCTTACGTGTCAGTTAAGATCTTGGCTCATTTTAAAAATTGATTTGTTTCTTCTCTTATTGTTGAATTATAAGAATTCTTTGTATATATTTAGATGAGTCCTTAAATATTAAGATATACCTTCTACAAATATTTTTTCCAATCTGTGTCTGTATTATCATTCTCTTTATAGTGTCTTTTGCAGAACAGACATTTTTATTTTAACAGTCAAGCCCATTGAAGTTTTCCTTCACAGATTGTACCTTTGGTTTCATAACTAAAACATCATTACCAAATTCAATACAATCTAGATTTTCTCCTTTGTTATCATCTAAGGATCATATAGTTCTGCATTTTATTTTGGCTTGTGGTCCCTTTAGAGTTATTTTTTGTGAAGTATGTGAGGTCTGTTTCTGGATTTATTATTGTACACATATCTAGTTGTTCCAGCACCATTTATTGAAAAGATTATTATTGCTCCATCACATTACTTTTGCTCTATGCCAAAGAAAAATTAGCTATATTTATGTTGATCTATTTCTGGGTCCTGTATTCCTGCTTCATTGATTTATTTGCCTATTTTTCACTGATACCACAACAAATTCATTACTGCAATTTTGTAGTAAGTAAAGTTAAGCAGTATCATTTCTCTGATTTCGTTTTTTAGCTCCTATATTGAATTAGTTATTAGGGTCTTTTCCTTCTGTATATAAACTTTAGGATCAATTTACTGATATTCACAAAATAATTATTGGGACTTGATTGAGATTACATTGAATATATAGAGCAAGTTGGAAAGAACTGATACCTCAATAATGTTGAGTATTCTTACATGTGAAGATGAATTATTTCTCCATTTATTTAGCTCTTATTTGATTTTTGTCAAATCAGAGTTTTGTGGTATTTTATCCATATAGATCATGTATGTATTTTCAGATTTATACTTAAGCATTTCATTTTGGTGGGAGTGCTAATGAAAATGGTAGGGTACTTTTCTTTTCAAAATTTCAAATTTTACCCATTTATTGCTGGCATATAAGAGAGTGATTGACTTTGATATATTATCTTGTAAAATGCAACCTTGCTATAATTGCATATTAGTTCTAGAGTTCTTTTTGTTGATCTTTTGGGTTTTCTATATAAAGATTGTGTCACTAAGAACAAATGCAATTTTATTTCTTCCTTTCCAATCAATATACCTTTTATTTCTTTTTCTTGCTTAACTGCATTAGCTAGGATTTCTAGCATGGTGTTGAAAAGGAATGGAGAGAGGAAACATCCTTCCATTATTTCTGATTTTACTGTGAAAGTTTTCAGTTTTTCACTATTAAGTTTGTATGTAAATGCCTTTAACAACCTAAAGAATTTCCTTTTATTATTTAACTGAGGATTCAAATAAATTCCACACATTTCCTTCGTTTATTATGCATTTTATTTATTTGTTTATTTGCGACAGAGACTCACTCTGTCACCCAGGCTAGAGCACCATGGCATCAGCCTAGCTCACTGCAACATCAAACTCCTTGGCTCAAGCAATCCTCCTGCCGTGGCCTCCTGAGTAGCTTGGACTATAGGTGCCTGCCATTATATCCAGCTAATTTTTCTATTTTTAGAAGGAAAAGCATCTTGCTATTGTTCAGGTTAGTCTCAAACTCATGACCTCAAGCAATCTTCCCAACTTAGCCTCCCACCAGCTTATTATGCATTTTCATTCTCTTTGAATTCAGAATAACTCCCTTTTTTTTCTTTTTATTAATTTTATTTCATGCTTAGCATGGATAGCTCTTCCTTTTTATACCATTGATTTATTGTCTGATCAGTTGTCTTGTAGAATAAGGAAGATTCTGGATTTGTCTATTTGTTTATTCATAATGTCATTTAACTTGTAACTCTTGCAACTCCTGAATTTTCTGTAAATCGTAAGTTAGATATTAAGTCTTGGTTTGATCCAGGTTTAATACTTTATGAAGTATCTATATAGGTAATGCAGTGTACTTCACTGTGCAAAAATTATCCAGTTGTAATCCTCTTTTAATCTAAATTACTTTTATTTCTGCTCCTGCTGTGCCTGAATTTCGGAGTCCCCCCAGAAGAAACTCACACGAGGTGCCCTGACGCAAAAACAAAGGGTGAAGTTTATTACAAGCTTAAGCTTGGGCCTTCAGCTCGGTCACAATGGCGGATTGATCTCAACGGCCCAGAGGGGTGGGGCTGAGGTATTCTTACAGTGTACCAAAAGGAAGTTGGGAGGGAGGAATGGGATAAGGGGAGTGGGATAAGGGAATGGTGGAGTAAGGATGAGTCCAGGTGTCTTGTCACTTGTCGATTGGATACCTTGGAGGTGCCAGGAATGGGTAGGTGGTCGCTAAGCAGGAAGGGGCTGGTATTGTTCAACCAATAAAAATAATCGGGGAACTGATTAAGGGGGAACTGGAGCAAGGAACCAAAATTTGCAAAACTAGCATTACACAGCAAATTAGACAGTGACCTGTAAAATGGAGTCTGTTAACAAAATGGCGTCACATTGGTCCTTTCAAAACAAAACAATGGTATATCCATACAATTTGAATCAATGTGGACATTGAAAGGAATGTTTTAGAAGAATATTTCATGACAAATAGCTCATAGTATATTAAGTAAAAATAAAGCAGGTTATAAAATTTAAAAATTGAGTATGTATGCACATGGATAGTAAAGGGAATGAAAAAAAAGGTAACAATGTTCACAGAGTTTCTCAGTGCTGGTATTAAAGACTTTTTTACTTCTTATTTGAATTTTATAAATTTTCTATAATAAACATGTATTTGGTCATAATGAAAAAAACAGTATTTTAAAATTGAATAATACCTACATGAGGAAATTGGGGCAGGGATAAGTAAAGATTGGAAAAATCAATGAAAGTAGGATTTTATTTCTTTATTTCATGCTTTTAAGTTCCTGTACCTTACTAGAAATGGCCTACAAATTGAGCTATGCGCTTCCTTGCAGTCAAAGCAAACTGCAAATACAGTTTATTCTGAGACACAGGATATTTTACTTAGGGAGAGGTTATAATACACAAATTAAATTCCCAAGATGTAATACTTCCGAAAGACTAAACTGTTGGAGATTCTCTGTGAATCTGTGTATTGAAATCATTTTAACTTCTGTTTGACGATGACTTAAGGAAAAGAAGATTCCTGCAGTTTCTGGGATCATTTAACAAGTTACAGGGTTTGGGGCAGCACCTGTGGCTCAAAGGAGTAGGGCGCCAACCCCATATGCCGGAGATGGCGGGTTCAAACCCAGCCCTGGCCACAAAAAAAACCTACCAAAAAAAAAAAAAACAACAAGTTACAGGGTTTGGGATGACATAGAGATACTAGTGGAAGAAACAATTAAACATTTTTTGAACTTCCTCCTCTCTCCATCTGGATGACAAAGTGTGATGACTTTCAGTGTGTTCCCTTCTCCGCTAGTTACACTGCTAACCTTTTCATAAAACGACCTTTTGTCTCAGAGGAAAAGTCATGGCAGGTGGGTCTCATCCTGACCCCCCAAAACAATAGGAACTGCATTGAAAGCCTCTGAAAACCTCAGGAAATAAGGAGACACTCTTTTAAAAGGCCTATTTTCTGTGCATATCTCTATTCAGAGAAATTACAGTGTTTTAATTGTATTAATTCTCTGCCCCTCTTGGCTCAGTTGCACACTAGTATGATTCTTAGTATACGCCTGCGCCGTATACACTTCCAAATTAGCATTCTGGAGTAACTCACTGGTAATTTAAAAAAGAAATCTGCATTTAGATTGTTTATATACAAAATCACAGATATTTTTTAAAATCTTACAACAAGTCTGAAAACATGTTGGTGTTCTCTTTTTATTGTCCTCAGTATCAAGCAAATGATCAATACAAACGTTTGTATAGATAGACATATGTGAATTGATAGAGATAAAACTGGATAGTGAGGAAATTGAAATTATGCTACTCTGGCTTACAAAAGCTGTTGAAACCATGACATCCTTCTTCAATAAGCAACCTAACAAATACACACTCGTAAAAAACATGGATTTAATTTTAGTTCCCATCATAAAATACCCCAGATTAAAATCATAATTTTTTTTTTTTCTTTCAGTTTTTGGCTGGGGCTGGGTTTGAACCCGCCACCTCCGGCATATGGGGTGGGCCTCCTACTCTTTGAGCCACAGGCAACACCCTACAGTCATAATTTAACTTACAGAGTATTCTTGCCAAAAATGGTTAGCCTGAATATAACAACAAGAAAACAATGACAAACCCAGATTGTGAAACGTTCTACAAAACAACTAAACTGGATTCATCAAGCGTGCTGTCCTGTTAGAGGGGTCGGGGGAGAGCAAGGGACAGTTTCGGATACAGGAAACACAATGTAGAGTGAGTGACCCTCAGGTGGGTTCTCAGCGGGGAAAAAACAGTTATAAAGAACATCACTGGGACAGTTGTGGAAATTTAAATTCAGAGTGTGTGTTAGATGAATTTTGTTCGGTATAATAATGGTTTTGTGCTTATGTAGGAGAACATCCTTGAATTTAGGGGAAACTTGTCCCAGAATTTATGTGTGATGTGAAATACCATGATTCAACAAAAGAAAAACCACACACAGATAAGAGAACGAGAAGTAAACATATTGAAGTGTTTAAAAAATAATTTTAAGGGGCAATAAATGCCCTGCACTATGCTTTTAAATCACTACCTCCAAATTAGAGAATTTTTTATAGTTATTAAGCACATAGTTAGACCAGTAACACTTCTAAAACAATGACTTATAAGAATGTGGAAATATTCAAAAATTATATCAGTCAGCATACCCTGTAATATAAATTTGTCTATTAAAAATAAAGACACAGTGGGCAGCGCCTGTGGCTCAAAGGAGTAGAGCGCCGGCCCCATATGCTGAAGGTGGTGGGCTCAAACCCAGTCCCGGCCAAAAATTGCAAAAAGTAAAAATAATAAAAATAAAGACACAGAAAATCGGTTTCTTGTTCATACTGTCCAGTAGCTCTTCCAATTAAAGCCCACCTGAGGTACTGAAAACTATAGCTGGTTAGGTAACACAAAAATACTGTAGACTGAGGCTATTTTCTTAATCACCAAAATATCTCTTGTATCCATGGAATGTTTATAAGCCGACATGTATAATATGTTTCATATTGAGTATAAGAAACTTCAGATCTGTTTAATTTTTTTAACAGAAAAATCCTTTTGGTTTTACGCTGTATGTTCAAATTATCTTAAGAGTCTCCATTTATGTGTTGAAAACTGTTTTAATAGACCAAACACCTTTTCAGTACCCCAAAGATCTTCAGTGTCTTTTAATATCTGAAAGATTTAAGGTTATAGAGAATTTGAGTGGAATGTTCATAGCAAATTAACACATTAATGACCTGCTTCTGCTTGTATCAAAGAACTCCCAGAGTTCTTTGTCTGTTTAACATTAAAATCAATTTCCCAGTGCTACATTCAGTGTGGTAACATAGTGTTTCCTGTGAGTTTTAAAGGAGGCATAAATAAATAATCATGGTTTTATCATTATGATTGATGAGGTTGATATTTTACCACCTTGCATTTCCCACTTGAGGAGAAATTTAAGATTGGTTTCAAGCTGTCTACCTGCATCTTGCCCATCTCGTAAACAGGCTTTTCACTGCTGAGGGTTGAGGTTTGGAGGGATGGTTATCAAACTACAGATGTTTTTGCAATAAAACCGTGCACCTCCGACCAAGCTGCTGTGGTTCAGGAGATGATAGATGGTATTTTCATGTTGCTTCACAAAGGGTCAAAATGGCACGGCGAGCTCATGACAGTGAAATGGAGAAATGTTAGTCCTGGAAGGAAATTTATTTCATAGCTGCAGGGGAAGTTTGTTTGTCATGAATGGGCTCCTTCTGTCAGTCTATAAAAATATTGTTTGTAAGGCAATGATGTATGAGAGACAGACCATAGATGTGTATTGGCAGTGCAGCTACTTAAACAAATGCAAAGCCAAGTACAGTAGCTTGAGTCAAGTATTACACTTAGGGGGCTTTTAGGGTAAGGATTGTTCTTTAAAGAAATATTAACATAATCAAAGGAATTTATTTTATTTTCTTGCATAACAACTTAAGTAGACTTGTTTGTAAATTTTTACATACTTTCTTAATTGTCCTAGGACACTACACAGATACCCCATTCCCTATTCTAACACACTTTTTATGTTAGAATTATACATTCTTACAATCAGGAATCACTACATTTTACTCACTTTTAAATTATTTAGGAGTATTATGCGGACAGCCTTGTTAGTATAAACTTTGGGACAGTTAAGCCACTTCTCTTATGGAGTCTTCTTTTCTTTTTCTACTGCCTCCTCCAAGGAAATACCAACCTTCAGCATATCTCTACTAATTGATGGTACAGTGGGAGAGACTCGGTCATCATATAAAATTGGGCCATGAGGTGCCTTATACCACAGTGATTCACAAAGGGAAAGGCCTCACATCAGAAAAGAACTTCAAGAACCATGTTTTGGCTCAAGTGGCTAAGGCGCCAGCCACATACACCAGAGCTGGCTGGTTCGAATCCAGCCCGGGCCTGCCAAACAGCAGTGACAGCTACAACCAAAAAATGGCTGGGCGTTGTGGCGGGCGCCTGTAGTCCCAGCTACTTGGAAGGCTGAGGCAAGGGAATCTCTTGAGCCCAGAAGTTAGAGGTTGCTGTGAGCTGTGATGCGATGGCACTCTACCCAGGGTGACAGCTTGAGGCTCTGTCTCAAAAAAAAAAAAAAAAAAAGAACCATGTTTGTAGGACTATGCAAATATCACTTTCAAATTACTTTTTCTGTGTTTGGATGTAAATCAGATTGACTTATAGCAAAGTTCAAGTAGAAATATTCAACCCTAAATATTTCTTATCCAGACAGCCTAAAGTAATGCATTTGTCAAAAATGAAAAATATTTGTAGAAGAACCTTCAAAAGGCTGACCGATGTATCAAAGTGCAATTACATAATCAAAAAAGAAATAACACAATCAAAACATTAGTGAACACAATATAATTACAATATAATTGGCGAAGTCTTAGAAAGCAATCTCGGTCGTTCAGGAGAGCTCTTAAAGTTAGAGATTATCAGTAGGGTATACTTATTTTAGTAAGAAACTGATTCTCAAATGTCACATACAAAGAACTTTCTTCTAAATTATCCTAAACTCTGTAGGAAAGGGGATGTTTTTACTAGGAGTGAGAGGTGTTATTTGTCTTTAGGCTCTCCAGGGGGGAAGAACAAAAGAGAGCGAGTCATTTAGGGTTTAGACAAATACTCGACCCTCAGCTTCTGTGAGAGCTGGATACAGAGCACACAGGAAAAGTCAGGGAAGAGGAAGATGGCCTGTTCCAACTGCCGTTCTGCCTACTGTAAATACTGTATTCTGTATGGCCACACAACAAATTTATGACATTTTGGCATAGTCACTATTAAAGAAAACTCCTTTAAATTTATAATGCTGTAGACAAAGTGAAAAATGTTCATGAATAAAAATCCCATATAGGAATTCAGTTTATAAACAAAAATGAATTTTTAATGTAGACTTAAGGTTTATGTTCTTTTAGCTAAAAACCTGTTTTTAAATCAGCATTCTAGCACAGTCATGGAAGACATTATCTTCACCGCCGTGAATTTACTTTTTCCATCCTCACGTTAATTTGCTGATGTAAGACAAAGAATTCCCTCTTAGATGAGATGTTATCTTAGTATAGAGCAAAGAAATATATAGTCTTAAAATATTGGGAAAACCTGAAGGTACACCACGTTCAGACATGGTTTGTGTTTTCGTTACTGTGCTTAACATAGCATTTTAAAGTGTAGTATTTCATCCTGCTTTCCTTTCCCACCCATCCCCCTTAACATTTTTGCTGCTCCTCTGCTGCTGAACCAGATTTGGGCTGGCCCCAGGTTCTGTGTCAGAGGCCATGACCCAGGTGTCACAGCCATCCGAACTGCTGGCCTCTTCACTGAATAATTACATGGGGGATATTGTGTTGAAGGTACAGGCTTGGGGGCAGTGCAGTCACTCTGGCTAGCCACACCAAGGAGCTCTCCAGTCGGACTGCTTGGGAACAATAGCCCTGAAAAGGCTTGCACAGACCCTTGTAACACAAAAGATTACATTGAAAATGGACATTTGGGCAGACATTAGGTTTCATCCTTCTTCAGGATTTCACCTTTCTAACTTACTCCGATCATTTCCTACTCACACATCTTCAGACTTTACACGGGCTGATCTTGTATCAGCTGACTTTCTAATTGCCACTTACCTTTGCATAGATTGTGCAATCCAATTGAACTATTTCTCATGCTTTGAAGCTATATTAATCATGATGCACTGTTGCTAATATGAGCAAAACTTCTGTATAGCAGCATTTTAAGTATACAAGTTAAAATAATATATACTGATTTTTAAAATTATGCCTTTTATTTTCTTAAGGCTTTTTATTAGGCCTTTCCAGCATGCTCATGTCCGTAAAGTGAACAAGTGGCAGGAGACAGGCCTCAAGTATAATAGATGTGATTGTAGATTCCCCTAAGAATTTTCCATAGGAGGATGGGAACTACAACACTCTTAAGTCTTCACCAGAGGTGAATTTTGGAAATGATGTCAGAGGTGGACTCATTCCTGTGGGGGAAAAGTTTTTTCATGGTCCTGACGTCAGGCGTTTTCTTTATTTTATCTAGCCATGACCTATTGGCTCTGGTCTGACTCTTTTCAAGGCTTCTGGAGCCTCATGAAGAAACAGCAGCTAAAAGAAACAAAGGCCTGGATCTCATGGCACCAATGTTATTATCTCTTACTGTTGGTCCATAGCCCAGTACTCTGTAAATAATTGTTTTCTGTTATGCATTTTTTTAGGAAACAAACTAATCTGTTAGTATAACAACACGGAGTCCGTAAAGTTTGGAATTGATGTCTATCAGTTTTACTATCTGAATTTCTTTCTTTTTTAATCTGAGTTAATTTCTAATCAGAGCATTAGTGTTCAGGGTATTTGGGGAAAGGTGTGGTGTGGAAGCTTTTTATTAAGCAAGCTTATTAGTCTTTGCCTTATATCTTAAATAAAGAAGTATAAGGACAGAACAGTGACTGAGATCCAACAGGATTGGAATTGTTAAATTTTTTTCTTTTAAAGTACAACTAACTTATTTAATGTTTATATTTCTGATTATTTGGTTTTTGTTCTATTTGATTACCTTGAATGTACATTTTTATTTCATTATTTATTTAGTTAGTTAAAAACAAAGTCTAGAGCATATTTCATTTTATGTTTTTAAGAGGTTGTATCTCACTCTGTTGCCCAGGCTAGAGTGCAGTGGCCCCATCGTAGCTCACTGTAACCTTGAACTCCGGGCCTCAAGTGATCCTCCTACCTCACACTTGATGTAGCTCACACATGCATGTACCACCCCACCTGGCTAATTTAAAAACATTTTTTTTTCTTCTGTAAAGATGGAGGTCTCTCTGTTTTGTCCAGGCTAGTCTGCAACTCCTGGGACTACAGGCGTGAGTCACTGCCTCGGGCCTCAAATGTCATAATAATATCTACTACTTGGCCTTGTAACCTGGCCTCTTTCAGAGATAACCTAAAACTAGGAGGTGGGCAAAAAAGGGGAGTGGATTTCAGGCACAACACCACTCAGTAGGAAAGGATTCCATTTTCCAGAATGTACTCTCCTTCTCCTAATTTACACCTGTTCTTCCTACTTTTCTAATGACTTCTCAGACGTGTGTGCTTTAGAACCTCTGGCTTTGTACAGTAAACCTGGAAGCATAGACTGGGAGCTGAAGGACAACCTCTGCCAAGCATGACCCATGCTGGAAACTTTGTCACTTTCGTACTCCCCCTTCTTAATTCCTTCTCTCAACAATTCCATTTAGTTAGCTGTCTTCCAGGTGAATGTAGTAAAACCCACCATGCCTGCCCTGGCTCTCAGCCTAAAGTTCCTATGTGACCCTCGCTCGTATCCCTTTAGTTCTGGGAATCCAAACTATTCCCTGTTACTTGGCTTCAATCCCTGTGCTCCTGTCTCTAAGCCTTTACTGATACCCTTGCCGTGGCCTAGATCTTTTCTTCCCCTTGCACGTTATAGAGTCACATGGTACTCATGTGTCACCTCCTGTATGAAGCCCTCCCCACTCTCCAAATTAGCAGTAATCATTCTCTCTCACGAATGCTCTTACAATTTTAACAGACCTCTTTTGCAGCAGTTACTCCTATCTTGCATGATGTAGAGGTTTCCTTTTGTCTTAGGTCCCTCATATTCTTTAATCTAAACAAATTTGAAAGCCACTGATACATGTCAGCTTTCTAATTTTACAGATGAGGAACATGAGTTCCAAGAGGTGGAGTGACTTTCACAGCCACAAAACTAGATAATCCAAGATGTAAATCCAAACCTCCTAATTCCCAAATCAGTCCCCCCCACACACACATTTATTTAATTAGCACTAAAAAGCACCTACCAAGTGCCTGGTATTTTCCTAAAAGGTCTACACTTAGAAACTCATTTAATCCCCATTTTACAGTTGAGGAAACCTGATTCAAATCCAAGTATATAGTCTGGTTCTTTCATTCCTACATGAGGGAGCAGGGTTTGGGAGTTATGGGATGTTAATAGTAATTGTTTTTACATTATTAGTATTTTTCTCAGTATGTTATTAGTATTGATGTTACTAAAGGCATGCATGCTTTTAAACATTTATGTGACTTAAATTATTCCCCCCAACAGTTTTTCCTGAGATACATGCTGGTGTCACCATTATGCCCATTTTAGAGGTGCACAGAGAGAAAATAACTGTCCTAAGTTATACTGTGGTGACCAAGCCAGTATTAGAATCCAGTCAGTTTGAGTTTAAACATCTCAGCCCTTAACCTCTTTACCAGACTGTCCCCTAGATCCCAAGTAGTGCTGAGTCATTGGGAAAATTGTCCTCTATTTCTTTTTAGAGAACATGTAGCAAAAATAATACCTAGCTCACAGAGATTTTCAACGTTCATGTGAAATATTTATATGTATGACTTATACTGATCTGAGGCAGCTCTTCTTCCTGCTTTGTATTTCATCAAGCCTTTCATTTGGTGAAACTTAAGCAATAGCTATATTTCATGGATACCTGTTTAAATTTGCTCATTCATCAGTTTCAACTGGTGTCGGAATATCTCCCACTTTTTTTTTTTTAGAGAGACAGTCTCACTTTGTAACCCTCGGTAGAGTGCCGTGGCATTACAGCTCACAGCAACCTCCAGCACTTGGGCTCAGGCGATTCTCTTGCCTCAGCCTCCCAAGTAGCTGTGACTATGGTGCCCGCCACAACGTCCGGCTATTTTTTTGTTGCAGTTTGGCCAAGGCTGTGTTTGAACCCACCACCCTCAGTATACAGGGCTGGTGCCCTATTCACTGAGCCACAGGTACCACCCGTTTCCCACCTTTTTTGTTTTTGTTTTGTTTTGAGACAGAGTCTCACTTTCTCACCGTGGGTAGAGTGCCATGGCATCACAGCTTAACAGCAACCTCCAACTCTTGGGCTTAAGCAATTTTCTTGCCTCAGCCTCCTAAGTAGCTAGAACTACAGGTGCCTGCCACAATGCCCGTCTATTCTTTTTGTTGCTGCTGTTGCAGTTGTCATTGTTGCTTTAGCTGGCCTGAGCCAGGTTCAAACCCACCAGCCTTGATGCATGTGGCCGCCTCCATAACCATTGTGCTACGGATGCCGAGCCCTACCTTTTTTTTTAAGCAAGGGGGAGACGGGGTCTTGCTGTGTTGCCCAGGCTGGAGTGCAGTAGCCTCGTGTGATCATTTGCACACCATAGCCCTAAACTCCTGGGCTCAAGAGATCCTCCTGCCTCAACCTCCAAGAATAGCTGGGACTACAGCCATGCACCACCATGGCAGCTCTCCCACCGTCTTTGTGAAGCTGGATGAGTGGGGTCATCATTCTCCTTACAGGCACACTGATGCCATCTAGTGATGCAGAAGAGAAATGCAAATTTTTCAAGTAAAATGCAGGAAGGTGTGGGGGGAGTTTGTTGTATGGTCTTTAGGAACATGTTGCAATGAAAAGTGGATATATTCTACCAAAGTTTTTAGTAGTTTCCTTAAGATGCTGCATAAGTTATAGCTAATGTACCATTTATTTTTCAACCATTCATATTGATTCAGTGAGAATGGAATTAAGGGAAGTTCTAGATACATACAACTTTAAAAAATTTTGGCATTCGAATCTCATTTTATTGGCCTTTATTTTTCTTATTCTGATTCTTGTCACTGAGGGTAATAAACACGTAATTGTAAAAACAAGATGTGATTAACATACTGAATTAATTTTTGTGTCCATCTGCTTGCTGTTTCTAATCCCCCAACTCTTCCAGATTTCCCTTTAATGAAACAATTTACTATACTTCCATTAAGGAAGAAATTTACTAAGTTGTTTTCCAGAGCATTTCTCTTCATTAGGGCTGATTCTTTGTTAGCAGATGAGGGATTATTAGATTAACATGGAATGGATGAAGGTGGATTTGCCACTGAGAGGATTATACCGCATGTGACGTGGTTGCCAAAACAACAAACATTCTTAGTGGCCACAAACACAAAACACAGCTCTTTCAATCATGCAGACATGTCAGACACACACTTGGGAACCTTTGCCTGCTTGATGCACCAGGGGGTATTAATTGTACCCCCTGGGTATTAATGAGGACACAGCATGCTTAGAGTTCAGCTTCAGTAACTGCTAATTGTTAACTTGCTGATATTCTGGACCCTAGACTTTGTTTTATGAATGAGTATCTTTGATAGTCAGAAGACTTCACAAAGACGGTTCCCAGATTTGTTAAGTGCACCATACTGTCGGTAGTACCTTTTTCTCTTCTCCCTGGCAACTTTACTCATATATAGTATTTGAACAATACAGTATTTTGTATTTACTAATTATGAGAACTGTACAAAGTACTTAGTAAGCATGATTTCTTGTAGTATTCTTAAAATCCCTGGAAGGGAGGTCCTATTATATCTCCATTTTTCCAAATAAAAACAAATGAGGTGGGCGGCACCTGTGGCTCAGTGTGTAAGGCGCCAGCCCCATATACCGAGGGTGGTGAGTTCAAACCCAGCTCCTGCCAAACTGCAGCAAAAAAATAGCCAGGTGTTGTGGCAGGTGCCCTAGTCCCAGCTATTCAGGAGGCTGAGGCGAGAGAATCGCCTAAGTCTAAGGAGTTGGAGGTTGCTGTGAGCTGTGATGCCACGGCACTCTACCGAGGGTTAATAAGTGAGACTCTGTCTCAAAAAAAAAAAAACCAAAATGAGGCTTAGAAGAGTAAGAAACTTGTTCAAGCTTATACAATTAATAAAAATAATACTTACAGAATTTATCAGTCTGTCTTCTTTGATAGATTAAAATTAAAGGCAAGAATTGTCTTTCTAATCCTTGAGTCTTTCATACAGCACCTGACTTTCTATAAGTGCTGGGCTAACCTGCTTGATACCTGTGAATTCTTTTTTTGGCCAGCCAGACATCTGATTTTGACTTTCTTACAGGTTTAAAATTAATCAAGTAGAAGAGCTGGTGATAAGAATGAATCAGAAAGGAAGGAAACTGAGACAAGTCCTAGAGGCTAGTGCAGAACATGTTATAGAGTCTAGCTCTAGCAATGTGTCAGGAAGGAGATAATGTTTGGTCAAGGGTTGACTCCCTGATAAAGAAGAGTTAAATTCAGGTGCATAGGGACTGTGATCACTTTAATGTAAGTTGACACTCCAGAGCTGAACTGTTATGAATCATAATGCTTAGGGTCAAATTTGTGTTAAATTGAGCTTTCTTTCCTTATCCTTCATCTTTATATATAGCTAAATCTTTAAGCAAGTAAAACTCTTAAATTCAAATACTATGTATTTGAGCCCTCTCCCAGGACCATTAAGAATTGAGGAGTGGTCTTTGTCTTTGTGCCCCTTGTGTTGAGTTTGGAAGGAAATGAAACCAACTCCCTCCCCCTCTCTCCCTTTCTCCTCTTTTCCCACTGGGTTTTAAGAAGGCCTGCACTGTTCTCTGTGGCTGGCTTTCTGACTCTGCTGTTTTTGCCTCAAACCACATAGCCTACGTCTGCTGAGTCGCCTGAAACCAAGCACCACGTACGTGGCAATGCTTGACACAAGGAGGGCTGCAGCAGGCCTTGGGGATTTTCAGTGTTGATATTCATCTCTGCTTTGTCCTAGCACTGGAGGATCTTTGTAGAACCGTGAAGCTTTAGGACTTGTGCTTCTGTGCTGAGGTTCATTCTTTGTGCATTTACCTGTATTTTATATACTGGCCCTACACTATTTTTTTCTTCTATGTCCTTAACTCTGTTCATTAGATAGTTGTTCTTCCGGTTTTTGTTTTTAGCTTATCACTCTTGTTGCCTGATAATCTTCATCTCAATATTATTTGAGGGCTTTGGTCCTTTGTTCCTCTCTTAAATTTATAAACAGTAAAGTCAAGTTTCTAACAAATTGATGAATAAGAATGAGCCAGATTGTTCCAGGGCCTGTAGAGATTGACAAACCAAAATAGATATAGATTAGATTTTGAAAGTAAAGTCAAATTTTTTAAAACTACAGAGGAGCATGTGGCAGATCCAGCTGGCTCGTTCCTCAGCGTTGCTCCTAACCTGACACTTAAAATGAGGTTCTTTGAAGGGCAGAAAGAGCAGTTCACGTATGAACAGAGTTTAATGGGTTTGCTCTCACCTTTAAATTGTTTTTCCCATATAACATGTCCTATTATTTTATGTTTTTAAAAAAATAATTTCCAAAATTATTCTGGTTCTTATTTTACCTTTTCTGTTTGGGTAGAAAATGTACTTGATTTTTGCTGCTTAGTAGTTTGGCTTTTTGTGAGCCCAGGTAATCATAAGGAAGAACCTGGTAGTTGAAATGGTTGCACCCTGATAACTTGGATGATTTCCAAAAGGGCATCAGAAGAGTGGCTGCTCCTCACGTGGGGCCTGTTGGACCTTGAGAGGGCAATAACCAAGTGTTGTGGACACTCAAGGAGCCAACTGCATCCTCTCATTTTGGGGCACATGAGCTGCCCCTGTCTGATCAACAAAAAACACTTCATGGCTCAGCGCCCGTAGCACAGTGGGTTACAGTGCTGGCCACATACACCCAGGCTGGTGGGTTCAAACCTAGAATTTTAGTTCTGAGTGTTGGAAATCAGGTGAGTAATAAAATAAAAAATATGTGTCTCTATTTTTTGATAATTCATTTTATAAAATATTTGAAAATATCTCTATTTTAAAATATATTACAAGGAGACAAACTTACTTGTGATAGAGGCATAGTGTTTGTGTAAATATAGAGGCTCTATGCTTTGTCATGGAAATACCCATATTTCCGTAAGTTCTTAGTTCAGCTTTCTGTGATACTGAATGTCTCCTTAATACCTTTATACCAGCTCGGCGCCTGTGGCTCAATGGGCTAAGGCGCCAGCCACGTACACCTGAGCTGGAGGGTTCGAATCCAGCCCAGGCCCGCCAAACAACAATGACAGCTGCAACCAAAAAATGGCCGGGCATTGTGGCGGGCAGCCTGTAGTCCCAGCTACTTGGGAGGCAGAGCAGGAGACTTGCTTGAGCCCAGGAATTGGAGGTTGCTGTGAGCTGTGATGCCACAGCACTCTATCCAGGGCAACAGCTTGAGGCTCTGTCTCAAAAAAAAAAAAAAAAATACGTTTATACCAGCTTAAAATGGGACTGAACATATACCAGGTAGAGTTTTGTGATAGATACGATAATATGTCTAAACACACTTTCCATAAGATAGTCAAAATGCTAGTCTTCCTATCTTTCTATTTAGAAAGCACAGAAATTTTCTAAGTTGCAGAAAATTTTCTTCTTGTGGTTTTAATTTTGTCAAAACTAATGGAAATGAAAAGTCAATATTTTAGGACATCTTTTAATGTAGTTGAGAATTAAACATTAAAATGTATTTACCAGTTTCTAAAATATTTATACAAACTCTTTAAGTTTGGAGAGTTTTATAAATTTCACTTTTTTTATTTCAAATTAATGTGGGGGTACATTAAGATTAGATTCCATTGCTTGCATTTGTAAGGTTAAAGTCTGATTTGTAGGTGTATTCCACATCCAGGCAGTGTGTCATATACCCGTGCAGTGTACCCTGTGGGGGGAATTTGCCCCACTCCTTTGAGCCATAGGCTCCACCCTATTATTATTTTTGGGGACAGAGTCTCACTGTGTTACCCTGGGTAGAGAGTCGTGGTGTCATAGCTCACAGCAACCTCAAACTCTTGGGCTCAAGCAAGTCTCTTGCCTCAGCCTTCCAAGTGCCTGGGACTATAGGTGCCCACCCCAGTGCCTGGCTTTTTTTTGTTGTAGTTGTTGTTGTTTAGTAGGCCTGGGCCAGGTTTGAAGCGTCAGCCTGGGTATATGTGGCTGGGACCCTAACCACTGAGCTATGGGTACTGCTGCTCTAGGATTATTATTTTTTTTTTTTTTAGAGACAGATTCTTACTTTGTTGCCCTTGGTAGAGTGCTGTGGCGTCATAGCTCACAGCAACCTCTAGCTCTTGGGCTTAGGTTATTGATTCTCTTGCCTCAGCCTCCCGAGTAACTGGGACTAGAGGTGGCCATCACAACGCCTGGCTATTTTTTTGTTTGCAGTTTGGCCAGGGCTGAGTTCGAACCTGCCACCCCTGGTATATGGGGCCAGCGTCCTACTCACTGAGCCTCAGGTGCTGCCCTCTAGGATTATTTTTATTCTTTAATTTCATTTATTTTTCACATCTATTAAGGGTGATTGTTTTCCCTTATGAAATATTGAATTTTTGTATTCATTTTATTATTATTTAGAGAGATATAATGTTACTTTTGAGTAGTTTTTTTTGCCCCAAGCAAGTATTCTGTAGTTAAATGCCATTATAAACTTTTAGTGTATCTATATTATTAACTTATTGAACATTTTTAAAAGGATATGTTAAGATGTATAATCATTTATTTCCTCAAACCACTGAAAAAGTCATTTTAATGTGTCTATTTCTGGACTTCTGTGCTAGTGTGGTGAGAGTTCATGAGCACCAGTAGAGGGAGCCCCAATTCATCTTTCTTGGTGAATTTAGCTCTAAATTTAGAAAATGCAGATTTGTAGAAAGGACACACTTGACCAACATGTGGATATATAAAATTTCAAAGGTACTAAAGAATGACAATTGTAATTTTCCTGAACTTTAATGGAGGAAAAAAAATCTCACTTTGATTTCCATGCTTTTAAGTAAGCTACTCTCAAGTATAACTGAGGGTAGCTTACTTAAAAAAATTCTCAAAAATGATCCATCAGGCAACCTAAGGTTTTTAAAACCAAGAATCTATTTGGTCATTTAAGGAGGAAGAGTTGAGTTGTGGTAGTGTTACTGTTTGAAATTTTAAATAATGGGTAGATAGTCTCATTGGCAATGTCATTGACCAAGGTAAGTTGCTGAGTCATTGTGCAGTATAGACAAAGAAAAATTTAACTTTACTTAGAACTTTTATGTATTCAGAAGGTTATCAAACCAATATCTAGAACCTTTGCTCAGATCTGGAGGCATAACCTTATTGGTTTCTTTATAGATCCTAGAAGAAAATACCACGTGAGGCTGTTGGCTTACAACAACATAGAAGACGGCTACCAGGCAGACCAGACTGTCAGCACCCCGGGATGTGTGTGTAAGTGAGGTGCACAGGAGTTTATTTCATTGTGGCTCACACTCCTTTTTCTCCTCCTCTTTTAAATTTCAGTCTCAATAGTACTTGGAAGCTTTGGTGGTTTATTCACTTTATATTCTCCATGCTGCCTAGCACAGTATCTTCAACACATAGGTATTCAGTATGTATTTAAGTAAGGTGTGTTGAATTAATAAGCTCCTATTTTAATATTGTATGCAAAAGACCATTTGAAATTTAACCGGGGGAAATAACCACTGAATACGTAAACATTATTTTTCTTTTATCTGTTTTCACCTTGAGGCCAATTGTTTACAATTGCTGTTCAGCTTTACTCTGATAAAGAGGATGTTCTAGCCTTAAGTATACTGCTAGCCTTCTGCATGTCTTTGGCTAATTAATCATTTGGCTTCTCTGTGCTTGTTTTCCAATGTTAGATATTAATAATATATTCATGTTCATAATACATTTGATCAGCAACAGACCAAAACATATAATGCTGGCTCTGTAAGATTATAATGGGGCTGAAAAAAATCCTATCACCTAGTCACATTGCTGTCATAACCTCCTAGAGCAACAAAACATACCTTTTCTATGTTTAGATACACCAAAATTTACCCTTGTGTGATAGTTGCCTACAGTATCTAGTACAGTAACATGCTGTGCAGGCTTGTAGCCCAGGAGCAATAGACTGTACCCTGTAGCCTAGGTGTGTAGGCTATACCACCTAGGTTTGTATAATTGTACTTTATCATGTTCACACAATGACAAAATTGCCTCATGATACTTTTCTTAGACTGTCTCCCCGTTGTTAAGTGACTTGTGACTATATTTGACTCCTTATCAAACTCTTGGAGAGTTTAGGTTTGGATGATGTATTTCTAGACCCTTATGAATCTCTGGGGGAAGGAAAACTTAAAATCTACTTGTAGGGTAGGGTGTTACAATTTTATCATTTTACCACTTTCTGCATTAAATGTTGTGCAGTAAATTAACACTATCTTTTTCAATAGCTGTTCGTGATCGCATGGTTCCCCCTCCACCACCGCCCCATCATCTCTATGCGAAGGCTAACACCTCATCTTCCATCTTCCTGCACTGGAGGAGGCCTGCGTTCACCACCGCCCAACTCATTAACTACACCATCCGCTGTAACCCTGTCGGCCTGCAGAATGCTTCTTTGGTTCTGTACCTTCAAACGTACGTAGCCTCCATTAATGGTCATTTTCTTTGCTTTCCTCCCTATTCCTACTTCTTATCATCTTGGGCCCAGTGTAGGCTTCAACAAGATGCATTTGTTTCAGACTTCTATTAGTAAAGGAGGTTTGCATCTGTACTATATTCAGTTCTGAAAGCTGCACTTTTTTACATTTAAATTACATAAGCAATTTAAAAAAAATTTCCCCAGCTTCATACAACAAGATTAGACAAGAAGCTATTATTATTTTCAAGTGGCTAAACTTAGCAAACAGAAGACCACACTGGCATCCAAAAGTAGGGCTAGTTGTCATTCCATTTTCTAGGTTAGAGTTAGAAAGATGCCCATGGCTTCGCTTTCAAGGAATGATTTGACTTCTACTTTTCAGAGGAAATCCCTTTGTTTTGGAACATTTCCATGCTGTTAGTTTTTCAGTTTCTTCTCAGCGGCAACTTACAGTCTAATAGGATAATATTAAATGTGGTGTTTTAATAATCAGGTCAGATTGCTCTTTTGATTTCAAAATATTGAGGAGGTGCAAATGTTTTTGTTATAGAGATTGCTCTTTTAGTCTAAAAAAATTTTTTAGGAAAATGAGGAGCTAATGAATACTATTATGCCCTGCCTATTGGTTGGAAATACTGACAATCATGCAGAAACAATATGCTACTGTTTAATGCTTATTATTATAGATCCGAAACTCACATGTTGGTTCAAGGTCTAGAGCCAAACACCAAATACGAATTTGCTGTTCGATTACATGTGGATCAGCTTTCCAGCCCCTGGAGCCCCGTCGTCTACCACTCCACACTTCCAGAAGGTGAAGAAAGCAGCACTCCTATCAGTTTTATCTTTAAAAAGAATTTTTAAAGAAATGCTTAAAGATATCTATGTCACTTTGAAGAGGATACTACATTGGTCGCCATGTATTAGTTGATATGTTTTGTTTCTTTTGGAATTTATTACCCTGTATTTAATTTTTTTTTCTTCTGAAGGTATATATTAGACAAGCAAACAGGCTTCAATTTAGTGTTTTTTTTAGAGAAGACTTTTTCGATCAGGTGTACTACAACTAAATAATTTAAAGTGAAAATAAGTGGACATGCATTTTTAATGATCTTACGAGGCCACATTAGAACTCATTTCTACGTCAGTAGAAGCTTGAGGCAAGCTGATTGAGCAGCAATTCAGTAGTTTACCTATGGCTAAAAGTTTTCTGTCTCTACACCTATAATTTCTTAGCTCTAGAATGAGGTTTGTAAAGGACTAGAAAAGTATAAGGATCGTTCCTGCTCTGTTTAATTACTGAGAGAAAGCAGGAGACATTCGTGTCAGTGAATTTAGAGCTACTTTGCTGTGGTTTGGGCAATATTCTATACAAGATGTGCCAAAAACCAGGTGTTCATGCTTTTAGCTCATATTAAACATGGAGTCAATTAAAATGCTAAGATTTTACTCCTTTTCACAGATACAAAGTATTTTGACTTAAGTCTGACCTATAAACTCATTAATAACTTTTCAGGGAATAACCAAAAGTTTTGGTCTCAGAAGCATTTTCTTCAGTGGCCTCCTAGATCAAGTTAAGTGAATGTTCTATACATTTTAGTTAGAGGTAAATTCAGATAATTCAGATTCAGTACTTACGAGGTGAAATTGAGTATCTAAAGGACAGTACTGCTGGTGGAACTGTAAACCTTTTTAGGTAGCAATTTAGCAAAGTATTTCAAGAACCTTTCATTTTTAAATGCTATCCCTTTGACTTAGAAATTCTCAACCTAGGAATATACCATCTTCTTTATATATTCGTGTGTCTTCAATATTACAAAAATGAAACTAACTTTCAGAAAAAGAATATTATTTTGTTGTTGTTTTGAAACGAAGTCTGCCCAGGCTTAGAATGCCGTGACGTTAGCCTAGCTCACAGCAACCTCAAACTCCTGGGTTTTGTTTTGTTTAGTTTTGAGACAGAAGCTCACTATGTCACCCTTCATAGAGCGCTGTGGCATCACATTCAAACTTTGTGCTGAAGAGACTCTCTTGCCTCGGCTTCCCAAGTGGCTGGGACTCCAGGCAACCGCCACAACACCCAGCTATTTTGTTGTTATTGTGGCAGTTGTCATTGTTGTTTAGCTGGCCTGGGCTGGGTTCGAACCCATCACCTTCGGTATATGTGGCTGGTATTATAACCACTGTGCTGCAGGTGCTGAGCCGCAAGCTCCTGGGTTTAAACGATATTCCTACCTTAGCTGGGACTATAATTGCCTGCCACAATGCCCAGCTAATTTCTCTAATTTTTTAGTAGAGGCAGGGTCTTGCTTTTACTCAGGCTAATCTTGAACTCCTGAGCTCAAATGATCCTCCTGCCTCAGCCTCCCAGAGTGCTAGGTTTATAGGTGTATCCTGCCACACCTGGCTAAAAATAGTACTTTACTATTATTACTACTAATCTTTAAAAGCTCCAATTTTGAGATGTTTATAATGGTGGTTTCTAGTTTTCCGGACTTAGTTTTTCTAAGCCTGTCAACCAGTATTTGAGTGTTTATGAACCATTTTATTGTAGTAATACAATTTGTTTTACATGTTTGCACAGCACCAGCAGGCCCACCAGTTGGAGTAAAAGTGACATTGATAGAGGATGATACTGCTCTAGTTTCCTGGAAACCCCCAGATGGCCCAGAGACAGTTGTGACACGCTATACTATCCTGTATGCATCCAGGAAGGCCTGGATTGCGGGAGAGTGGCAAGTCCTATATCGAGAAGGTAAATAGGATCCTAAATTACCAAGGAGAATGAAAAGTAAGATTATTAATGTTGCAGAAACAAAGGGAAAGAGAAATTTAGAGTTTGCGTTGAATTTATATTTTTATGTACAAAGTAATAAATAAATATTTTAGTTTTATTAAAGGAATAATTCATGTTTCTGAAAGATCACTCTTACAGGTGTGAATAGAAGAGGTTTTGTTGAGGATAAGTGGAGGGAAGAGAAATACAAAGGGACTCACTTGGAAATAATTACAGTGGTCCAGGAAAGAGATGATAAGACTGAACCAAGATGGTGGGATTAAGATGGAAAGGAAAGAATATTTGAAAGATGTGAAGGCGTTAAATTAGACAGGACTTGATAGCATGGATGTTAGGAGGAAGGAATAAGGAAGGGAGAATTGTTATGCATAATTACTAGGTTTCTGGTGGTGTTTTGTCTTGCATGGGAGTAGGAATCATTGGAAGAAGATGTAGCTTAAAGGAGAAAGCCTTTTTACTGCTGCTAAAATGATCCACGTGAAATAAATTGACCACATATGAGTCAATTTAATTTTTTTTTTTTTTTTTTTTTTTTTGAGACAGGGTCTTGTTCTATTGCCCAGGCCAGAATGCAGTGATGTGATCATAGCTCACTACAACCTTAGACTCCTGGGCTCAGGTGATCCTACTGCCTCAGCCTCCCAAATTGCTCGGACTATAGGAGCATAGCACTGTGCCCAGCTAATTTTTAAATGTTTTGTAGAGGCAGGGTCTTGCTATTGCCCAGGCTGATCTCAAACTCCTGGGGTCAGTCAATCCTCCCACCTAGGGCTTCCAAAGTGTTGGGATTACAGGCATGAGCCACTGTGCTCAGTATCCCTACTCCCCCAAACTTAATTTTTTTTAACAATTTATATATATATATGCATATGCATAGAGAGAGAGAGACAGAGTCTCACTTTATTGCCCTTGGTAGAGTGCCATGGCATCGTAGCTCACAGCAATCTCAAACTCTTGGGCTCAGTGGATTCTCTTGGCTCAGCCTCCCAAGTAGCTGGGACTACACATGCCTACCACAACACCTGGCTGTTTTTAGAGACGTGGTCTCACAGTGGCTCGAGCTGGTCTGCAATCTGTGAGCTCAGGCAATCCACCCACCTTGGCCTCCCAGAATGCTAGCACCCAGACGTGAGCCACTACACCCAGCCTAACAATAGTATTATTTTTAGCTGAGAAAAACTGAATTATAAAATTCTAAACATTGTTATTGCATGCTTTTATCATTATATCCTTTTCTAAATCTTGAATAGTCCCATGGCCAGTTTTTAGATGGGCCATCCTATAAATAGTGAAATTCCATTATCTTGTCACTTCCTTGATTCAGACATACATGATGGGAAAAGAACAGTTTGTCAAGCAACAAAAAGCTTTAAGAAGGATTTCAAGAAGGAAATTAGTTGACCATCTACATTTTCTAAACACAATATAGTACATCTACATTTTACCTTTCAGGAGGAATATTTACTCAATTAAGAAGATAAACTTTTTCCTACTGCTTCACTTTACTATTCTAAAAAAAAAAATGATAAACTTTAAAGGCGATGTATATGCATGTAATATGAAACGCTATGCAGTTGTAAAATAAGCAAGCGAAACTAATTAGCTGGAGTTTTGATAGTTGTTCTGCATATTTTTCCTTAAGCAGAAGCCCAAATAAGAAATGATTTTCTGGTCACAAAAGAGATTTGATAGTAATAAATACTTGGCAGCAATACGATTTTATATTTATATCAATTATCTGTTGCTGCCTAACAAACTAATTTAAAACTTAAAACAACCATTTTATTTTCTCATTACTCCTTGAGTGAGCAATTTGGACTGAAATCAGGTTGGCAACTCTTCTGATGATCTCTCATGAGGCTGTAGCCATCTTATGGTTTTGATAGGGTCTGAGTAGTGTAAAAATAGCAAGACAGTGTTCCGGAATCAGGAAGAGGAGTTGTAAGCCACTTCTACAGAGCTTCCCAATCCTGCTACACCACCTGTGCTAGCATCTGATTGGGCAGAGCAAGTCACATGGCCAACCCCTTAGAAAGTCACATGCCACATCATCTACCCAAGGATGTGGGTAGATGGAGGTGTAATTCACTGGGGGCTTAAGTTACATCCTACCACAATATTCTTAAAATACATAATTCAATGTCAGTTATTCAGTTCCCAGATGATTTATGGACACAATGCTTAACCATATGACCAACTTGACTTAATGAGTTGTTACAAGCATTAATGAAGACTTTTGATAGCATGGATACATACGTTTTAGTTTTTCATTTGTACCTGCCTGAAAAGAAGCAATATATATATTTTGTTTTGACTCCTTTTAAATATATCCATTCCTCATTTTGAAGTGGAGCTTAGAAAATAACATTTTGCCGTATTGACAGCTGAGTAGTGACATAGGTTAAAGTTGCACTTTTTTACATCTACATAAGCCTTTCTAACTGTACTATAATGCACAGGAGGGAAAATCTTTATGTTTCTTGGTGCAATTTTAAGAACCACTCTTCATGAACAGCTTTTGCCATTTGTTAAATGTAGAGAATTTTTCTCATAGCCACCAGCAATTCATAGAGAACAAATAAACAAGTAAAAGGCCACTGGGTATTTATGAGAAAGAAAAATACAGAGTTTGACTCACATTTAAACAAAAAGAAGTAAATAACATGGTAATTAAAGGAAAACTAAAATGTAAAATTGCCTTTTAAGTCTAATTATAGCAAATTTTGGAAAGGTACTATAGAAAAAGATGGAGGAAAAAAGGAGAGGAAACGTTGATTTCTCTTTCCCATATGCCTGTTAATCTTCTATACATATTAGGTTTTTACATATTTACATATATATTCACAAATTTAATCCCAACTTGAAGAAGATTTTTTTCTCATGAATCAAAACATTTAAAAATGTTCCTGGTGAGCTTGTGAAATTTATGGCTAAAATGGTACACAGTAGGATGGTTGAGCAGAGTTTTGATATGACATTATACTTGTGTATAATTTAAAGTGGAACAGAAATTACAGTCTTTACCTTCCTGGTGTGCAGTAAATCAACATAATCTCCTCAATTATTTTCAAATCTAAAAGGCACTGGAGGAAATTATGCTCTACCCCAGCAATTCTTCATCTCTGTTCTTTGTAAGTTTCCTGAGATCATAAAAATGCCGCTCCTTCAAAATTTTTTTCCATGAATAAATAAGTTTGAGCAATACAACATATACCATTCTTCCTGTTAGAGATTCACGTTGGACATTAGAAGTCTTGCAATAAAGAAATCTATTTAGTTCAGTATTTGCTAAATGAGTTGGGCTACCAATAATAGAAACATATTCATTTATTAAACTAATTCTTATTGAGTGATCATTACATACCAGCCTCTGTTCTAGGCACTGTGGTGCCACAGCAAATAAAACAAAGTCCTGGGTGGCACCTGTGGCTCAGTGAGTAGGGCACTGGCCCCATATACTAAAGGTGGCGGGTTCAAACCCAGCCCCAGCCGAAAAAACAACAAAAAAAATAGCCAGGTGTTGTGGTGGGCACCAGCTACATGGGAGGCTGAGGCAAGAGAATCACCTAAGCCCAGGAACTGGAGGTTGCTGTGAGCTGTGACACCACGGCACTCTACTGAGGGCAATAAAGTGAGACTCTGTCTCTACAAAAAAAATAAAAAAGTCCCTACCCAGGTAACAAATTGATAAATATATAAATTTTCAAGTAGTGTCATAAATGCTTTAAAGAAAGCTACAATACAGAAAAGAAGAAAAGTGATGGAGGTAGTAAAATTAGGAAGAAATAACATTAAGCATAGCCCTGTGGGTGTCAGGGAGAAGTGCAAAGTCCCTGAGGCAGAAGTGTGTTTGGCATGTTAAAAGAACAACAAGAAGGTTAGGGAGGCTAAAGTGAAAGGAAGAGGAGGAGGCATTAAGAAATAAGGGCCCCATTCCCTATGCCTCGGTCAGTTTCATGTGAATTTCCTGGGCCTCAATTCCATGAATGGACTGTGTCCATTCATTGGTGCATTCATTCACTTTGCCCCAGAGGGGACTGTGTTCGTTCATTGATACATTCATTCACCTTCCAAATAAATAAATTAATTAAAAAAAAAAAAAAGAAAGAAGGGAAGGGGCAGTGCCTGTGGCTCAAGGAGTAGGGTGCCTGCCCCATATACTGGAGGTGGCGGGTTCAAACCCAGCCCTGGCCAAAAACTGCAAAAGAAAAAAAAAAAAGAAAGAAAGAAAGAAAGAAGGGAGGGAGATAACCAAAGGCAGAGCTATAGAATAGACTTTGTGAGCTATAGATTTTATTCTGAGGTGGAAGATATTGGAGACTTCTGACCAGATTAACAATTAAGAAGTATGGCTCTGGCAACTCCTAAAAATGGATTATAAGAAGGTAAGAGTGAAAGCGAGTACACCATTTAATAGGCGAGTGTCCAACATGAGAGCTGATGAGGGTTTGGGGTGGTAATGTGATAATGGTGACGGTACTAAGTTATTGGAATATAATTTAGTAACAGAGCCTATTGGATTTGTTTATAAATTAATATGTAATATAAGAAAAAAGGTAAGCAAAATCAGTGGGGGAAAAAAACTGGTTTGATTTTGAACATGTTAAATTGGAGATGTCTTTTTCAAGTAAAGATGCTGATTAAGCTATGGGAGGCTTGAGATCACAGAAGAGGTAAGGCAGAAATATAACTTAGTTGGCTCAGTGCCTGTGGCTCAATGGGCTAAGGCACCAGCCACATACACCTGAGCTGACGGGTTCGAATCCAGCCCCAGGGCCTGCCAAACTACAATGACGGCTACAACCAAAAAATGGCCAGGCGTTGTGGCGGGTGCCTGTAGTCCCAGCTACTTAGGAGGTGGAGGCAAGAGACTTGCTTGAGCCCAGGAATTGGAGGTTGCTGTGAGCTGTGATGCCACGGCACTCTACCCAGGGTGACAGCTTGAGGCTCTGTCTCAAAAAAAAAATATATATATATATATATATATATAACTTAGTTATCAGTGTGTGATATTTAAGCCTATAGAATGGAGGCTAGGGGTAGAAATCACTTAATTCATGTGAACAGAAGAGACAAAGGTCTGAGACTGGCACCATGAAGCACTGGTCCAACCCCCAAATCTGTCACAAATGGCGTATATTTTTAACAAGTTCAGTGAATTCAGGTAGCATTTCATAAATGCCTTAAAGAAAGCTTCAATAGAGAAAAGAAGCAAAGGGATGGAGGTAGCAAAATAAGTTCTCTTGGAAGAAATAACTTTAGGTATAGCCCTGTACTATACTTGAACTTTAACGAGTTCAAAGAATTATCTTTGTATTGAATTAGCTTCGTATTAAAGGTGACTTCTGCTAGCCACCTTGAGGTGTTCACATATGAAAAAAAGGTTTCTGTCCTTCAGAAGAGGAAGAGAAGACAGAGGTGAGAAAGAAAACTTAACTTTTATCGAGTGTATCACTGTCTCAGGCACTTGCCAGTGATAATTTATTTAATCCTTATGATTATGTGAAGTGGGAACTATTGCCGCCATGTGCAGGTAGAGTTCAGTAACGTGCTCCAACTTACAGGTTACTTAGTAGTATGTCAAGATGTGATCAACATTGATCCCAACATTATTATGAAGTTGCTTCCAAACTTCTAGTCTCGCTAAAGATTCAGACGCATGTAAAAGGCAGGACTCTGAAACAATCACACTATGAGATTGAGACAGTCTACTGAGAGAATATAGATAGATCATTTTAATATTTGGGAAATACTTTGAATGTGCTCATAGGGGAACCAAAAAGTTATAGTTTCCCTTTTTCCCTAAATGAAGCCACTTTTTATGGGGGAAGATGAGTGCACAGGCATATGCTGATCCACTCACACAGCTTACATTAAGTGTGAAGACTTGGTTTCTGGCAGTGATTGGATTTTGACAAGTTTTTTTTTTTTTCAGTTTTTGGCCGGGGCTGGGTTTGAACCGCTCCCTCTGGCACATGGGGCCGGTGCACTACGCCATTGAGCCACAGGCACCACCTTGACAAGTATTTTTTATAAATGTATTTCTAAATATTAAATATATTCTGTGATAAAATGAAAACTGAACTTACGTATATCTCTATTTGTGAGGAAATTGAAATATTCTTCCTTCAAGCCAATTGTAACATATCACAATACATCTTTGTTTTTTAATTCATCTGCCTTAGGACAAGCTGACAGTGGAAAGACTCTTCCTGATTCTAAATAAGGGTTACTTTGTTTATTGAACAGTTGTGTACTCAAGTAGCTTACACTTTCTTCGGGCCAAGTTGTAACTAGAGAACATGAAAACAAGTTGTGTTCTGGCTCCCGGCCTTGCTGTTAAAGGTTTGGCTGCCCCACACCATGTGACCTGCAGAGGTGGCCTGTGTGTCCTGACCTCAGCTCTAAGATTACTCCACATTTTACTTGCGTAATGAAGTACACTCTAGCAAGTGTCCTTTGGTACCCAGCACTGGCTGGGAGGTGACTGCTATATACTATTGTAAATTCTTTTCAATAAAAGTTTCCTCTTTGTCAGAAAAATGTAAGATGCAATTAGTGCGAGAAAGCTAGGATTCCCTGTGCATATTTACCCGCAAGTGCGATGCCTGAATGACTTTCTGATTATTTGTCTGTTATATCTGCTTTCTTAGCATTAGCATTAGCTCCTGGGGTAGGAGTCCTTTTGTAAGATAAATACTTCAATGGGTAGAGCAGAAACACCCCTCAAGAAACAGCAGTGTCCAAAGAGGACTCCTCCTTAACAGAGAAAATCCCCTTTAGATCAGCAGTTCTCAACCTGTGGGTCGTGACTGTATTAAAGGGTCGCAGCATTAGGAAAGTTGAGAACCACTGCTTTAAATACTAGATATCATAATTCAAATGATGATTTCTTCTGGAGAAAAGATCTTAGGTAGATTGCTGGTGGTAATTTTGATAGTTAATCTGAGTCCTCAGGTCTCTGAAGTTGCCATATAACTTTGCATTTTCTTTCCTGTTTATCTTTAAAAAAATCTGAGATAATAATTAGGCCAGTGAAAAATATATACATGCTTTCAAAAATAGTAATTGTGTCATTTCTCATTTAAGAAGGAAGCATAAGACTACCTACCACAGCTGTTACCAATAGTGGTTTTTAAACATGTCTAATTTTAAAAAATGTCTCTCACATTAGATTTTTAAAAGTCCAATTATAGTTACTGAATTTGTGTTTTTGTTTTTGTTTTTTTTTTATTTCAAGCTGGCTTTGCTTTCAGTGTCCTTGTTTTTTGTTTTTTTTTTCCATTGTCCTTCCTCATAACCATGCGCGGGCTGGTTGGCTCCCAAGTAGCTGGGATTACAGGCCCTCGCCACTGCGCCCAGCGGTGTGTTCTGTCCTGGTGGTTGAGACGGGATCTTTTCTCTGGCTCAGTCATTATGCTGGCCTCGAACTGTGAGCACTGGAAATCCACCCGCCTCGGCCTCCCACAGCGCTGGGATTACAGACGTGAGCCACCACGCCTGGCTTATAGTTACTGAATTTGGATTCATTATACCATTCTCGCTTTGTATGTTTCAAATGTATAGTCAAATGTTCTGTAATAAAAGATTTTTAATATCAATTGTATTCATATCTATGTAACGGGTAAAAGATTTTTTATACATATTTATTTATTTATTTATTTACTTACTTATTTTGAGACAGATTCTCACTTTGTTGCCCTCAGTAGAGTGCTCTGGTATCATAGCTCACAGCAACCTCCAACTCTTGGGCTCGAGCAATTCTCTTCCCTCAGCCTCCCAAGTAGCTGGGACTACAGGCACCCACCACAATGCCTGACTGTTTTTAGAGATGAGGTCTTGCTCTGGCTCAGGTTGGTCTCAAACCTGTAAGCTCAGACAATCCATCCACCTCAGCTTCCCAGAGTACTAGGATTACAGGCGTGAGCCACTGCACCAGGCCATATATATATACATATATATATTTCAAATTTTATATACCCAAATGTTTGTGCTACTTCTAAGAACTACTCCCAAAATGAAATTACAGAGAAGGATTATGGGGGGAAATGGGCATGGTGCAATGTTAAGTGAAAAATATATGTTTCCTCATTTGTATAGTTGTGACTAAAACAAAACAAAACAAAACAAAACAGGCTCAGCGCCTGTGGCTCAACAGGCTAAGGTGCCAGTCACGTACACCTGAGCTGCCAGGTTCGAATCCAGCCCAGGCCCGCCAAACAATGACGGCTGCAACCAAAAAAAAAATGGCCGGGTGTTGTGGCGGGCGCCTGTATTCCCAGCTATTTGGGAGGCGGAGGCAGGAGACTCGCTTGAGCCCAGGAATTGGAGGTTGCTGTGAGCTGTGATGCCACAGCACTCTATCCAGGGTGACAGCTTGAGGCTCTGTCTCAAAAAAAAAAAAAAATGCATGCAGTAAATATATTAAAATACTGATAATGGGATATTGTAATTTTTTTATATTTATCTTTATTTTCTGAATTTTTGCAATGAACATGTGCTGCCTTTATAATTAGAAAAAATGTTTTCAAAGTAGCTACAATGAAACTGTTACCTTTATAATCAGAAAAATATTTTTTAAAAAGAACTGTGTTTATAAAATTGAAAGAATAAATGATACATGTTTACTTAATTTGTAATCGATGTATTTATAGGGGCAATAACCATGGCTTTGCTAGAAAATCTGGTAGCAGGAAATGTATACATTGTCAAGATATCAGCATCCAATGAGGTGGGAGAAGGACCTTTTTCAAATTCCGTGGAGCTGGCAGTACTTCCAAAGGAAACGTCTGAATCAAATCAGAGGCCCAAGCGCTTAGATTCTGCTGATGCCAAAGGTCTGTATACTACCACTGCCATGGTCACTGCAATTTTTCTTTTTCTTTTTTTTCTTTCTTTTCTTTTTTTTTTTTTTTGAGACAGAGCCTCAAGCTGTCACCCTGGATAGAGTGCTGTGGCATCACAGCTCACAGCAACTTCCAATTCCTGGGCTCAAACGAGTCTCCTGCCTCTGCCTTCCAAGTAGCTGGGACTACAGGTGCCTGCCACAATGCCCAGCCATGTTTTGGTTGCAGTTACCATTGTTGTTTGGTGGGCCGGGCTGGATTGGAACCCACCAGCTCAGGTGTACGTGGCTGGCGCCTTAGCCTATTGAGCCATAGGCGCCGAGCCTGTAATTTTTCTTAAAGAAAAAAATATATATTTAGCTCCCTTACACTTTGCTTCAGCTCCTACAGTTACCATATCTCTAAACCTACACTCAGTTCCTTAAATTGTTGCTGTTGAGGTTCTGATGTTAGGGAGGTGCCTGGCTCTTCTCCGTACTTCTAGAAGTAGGCAAAATTACCTCATAATTAAGTGCACTTTTCAGACCACTGTGTTCCCAATTACTACTTTTCCCAGCTGTGCAACCACCAAGATGGACAAGCTGCACCACCCGTGTACTGATGGAGTGAGCTTCCTGGGAGGTTTCATGGAAATAAACAGCAGTGGTGACTGTGGTGTTCAAGTTAAGTGTATGGTTTCCATTAAGAGTTTTCACCACAGAAAAAACAGGCTTTCTGGAAAGAGGGGTTTTTTTCCCTCCAGAAAAGCAATTGGAAAAAAAAAAAATCTTTAAAGAGCCACCTTCACTCTACACGGTGCAATCTGTAGCTCAGGTGCTTCCTGGAGTACAGCACTAGACATCTCCGTTTTGAGGGAATGGGCCTGTGGAGAAGGAGGGCAGTTTCAAATGAAGTAAGTGCTGAACTCAAGACACAATGAAGGGCTCTTAGATTTTTTTTTTTTTTTTTTTTGAGACAGAGTTTCACTTTGTACCCCTCAGTAGAGTGCCATGTCAAATTCTTGTGCTTAAGCAGGCACCTGTCACAATGCTGAGCTATTTTTTAGAGATAGGGTCTCGCTCTTGTTCAAGCTGGTCTTAAACGCCTGAGCTCAGAAGATCCACCTGCTTTGGCCTCCCAAAGTGCTAGGATTATAGGTGTGAGCCACCATGCCCGGCCTTGGCTCTTAGATTCATAAAGCATATCATTCAGTGCCAGGTGTGTGTGTGTGTTGGAAAGAGAATTGGGGAGGAGAGGAGAAGGGTAATAGATTCAGAACAGGAAGGAGGTAGCCACAGAATCATCAGGCAAGGCCCACATTTGCTTCTCAAGTAGCTTGCTACTCAAAGTGGCCTAGGGACCAGCAGTGTGGACATCACCTGTTGGATGTGCAAAATCATGGGCTCCACCCCAGACCTGAGTGAATCAGAATTTGCATTTTCCTATACCCTCTAGTGATTCATAGGCACATAAGTTTCAGAAGCACTGCTCAAATGTATATAAATGGATAACTAATCCTTAAAGTCCAGAAAGCTGTTCTTGGGCCCATCGAGGAAGAATTATGTTTTGTTCTTGTTATCTCTAACTTTATGAATTGATACTCATGTTTGATATAATCACACGATATCTAAAACTCATATGTAGAATCTTTAATTTTAGAAGATCAACCAATCTCTGAAATCCCCGATAAAAGATTACCTGCTTCGATATTAATGTCGAGACTTTTCCTGAGATGGGGGAAAATTACAGAAAAGCAAAAGTACCTGAGAATTATGATAAAAGGTATTACCTATTTTTCTGATTAATTCTGAGTAAATGTGTTTTCCCTCTAGTTTATTCAGGCTATTACCATCTGGACCAAAAGTCAATGACTGGCATTGCCGTGGGTGTTGGCATAGCTCTGACCTGTATCCTCATCTGTGCCCTCATCTTGATATACCGAAGTAAAGCCAGGTGTGTTTCCGTTGCCGGAGATGTTGGGGTAGTTACAAACAATTACAGCAACCACAGGAAACAAACCGAAATCAAGCGTCTTTAGAGTCACCAGGATTTTCCACTTTAAAATAAATGTACGGTATTGTCACTTGAGTTCTTACAGCTGTAGAAATGTGCTCATTTGCAAAGGAGGTTATTTTCTTGCCTTTTAAAAAAATTACTGTGCCAATAGAATATTCTGAAATGAGGACCTAGTTTCCTCATTTCCTTAGTATTTTGAGAATTTTTTATTTTTAATGGCACAGTTAATCTGATGCATCTGCTTATTGAGAAGATTTCTTGCTGCCTGGACTATTTCATGTTTAAGTAGCAGTCCTTGAAATGCCTGAGTCACTGAGAACACCGCAGGGCATGTGGATGGGATTTTGTAGACAAGGATTAAGACAAATACAATAACTAGAGATCGGGTCGTCTATAAATTCTGTCAGGGAATCTCATCTGTGGATGACTCAGTAGTATCTTGCATTCAGTGAATTTGTGTATTTTTACTCTTTTATATTTGGATTATGCTTTCATTTATTCTTAAGATTCTTTTTTTTTTTGAGGCAGAGCCTCAAGTGTCACCCTGGATAGAGTGCTGTGGCATCACAGCTCACAGCAACCTCCAATTCCTGGGCTCAAGCGAGTCTCTTGCCTCCACCTCCTAAGTAGCTAGGACTACAGGCGCCTGGCCATTTTTTGGTTGCAGCCGTCATTGTTGTTTGGCGGGCCCGGGCTGGTTTCGAACCCACCAGCTCAGGTGTATATGGCTGGTGCCTTAGCCCATTGAGTCACAGGTGCCAAGCCTTAAGATTCTTTTTTGATGGAAAAAAATCAAAAGTCAAATACATATTATTGTTAGATAATCTCCATTACCAATCTCCTTCCCTTAGCATAGATTTTTTTTAGTCTCCTCTATGCATGATTGGTACTTGTCCATGGAAATATACTCAGAAAACATTACTGAAAGAGTTCTAGTGTCTTTGTGGATATTGAACTGGCTTAGTTTCAATGCCCACAGTTTTCACTTTAATAATTTTTTCTTTTTGAGACAGAGTCTTAACTTACTCTGTCATCCTGGGTAGAGTGCTGTGGCGTCAATCATAGCTCAAAGCAACCTGGAACTTTTGGGTTCACGAGATCTTGCTGCCTCAGTTTTTCTATTTGTAGTAGAGACAAGGTCTTGCTCTGACTCAGGCTGGTTTCAAATTCATGAGCTCAAGCAGTCCTCCCATCTCGGCCTCCCAGAGTACTAGGATTACAGGCGTGAGCCGCTGCACCCCACACTCTTTAATAATTTTTAAGAAAATATTTATACACATTGTTTTAGTAATACCTAAACCTTGTAGAAGTGTTACTCTCTAAATGTACTGTTATTAATTGGCAAGTTAATTATTATGTTAGTATAACCATCTGTGGACCTGAAGGAAAAATTATATATTGAAAATTATAATTCCTGCACAAATTATGAATAAGAAAAAATAATTGTTCGTGGACAGTAATTTTATATAAACAGATATTGAGACCAAAAACAAAATCTTATCCACTCAGCTCGGCGCCTGTGGCTCAACAGGCTAAGGCGCCAGCCACATACACCTGAGCTGGTGGGTTCGAATCCAACCCGGGCCCACCAAACAACAATAATGGCTGCAACCAAAAAATGGCCGGGCGTTGTGGCGGGCCCCTGTAGTCCCAGCTACTTGGGAGGCGGAGGCAGGAGACTCACTTGAGCCCAGGAATTGGAGGCTGCTGTGAGCTGTGATGCCACGGCACTCTATCCAGGGTGATAGCTCGAGGCTCTGTCTCCAAAAAAAAAAAAAAATCTCATCCACAGATGAGATTGCCTGACAGAATTTATAGATAACCCAATCTCTATTTACTGTGTTGGTCTTAACCCTTGTCTAGAGGATCTCAACCATATGTCCTGCGGTGTTCTCAAGGACTGCTACTTAAACATGAAATATTCTGGACAGCAAGAAATCTTCTCAACAGAACAGATAGACATTGAGGAAAAAAAAAAGGGATGTTTCTTTTTTTAATTTCAAAATATTAAGGGGGTATACAAGTATTTTTGTAACATGGATAAATTGAATAATGCTAAAGTCAGAGCTTTAAGTGTGCCTAGCACCGGAGTAGTGTACATTGTACCCAGTAGGTATGTCTTTATCCTCCCCCTTCTTAGTTTCCCGTGTCTCTTTACATCCCTATACGACCGTGTATACCCATCATTTAGCTCCCAGAACATACAGTGTTCATTTTTCTATTCCTGGGTACTTCACTCAAGATAATGTTCTCCAGTTTCATCCAAGTTGCTCCAAAAGGCATGATTTCATTCCTTTTTATGGCTGACTAGTACTCCATGGTATATACATACACGCCACATTTTCTTTATCCTCTCATCAATGGATGGGTACTTAGGTTGATTCCATATCTTGGCAATTGTGAATAGTGCAATGATAAACATTCAGGTACAGGTATCCTTTTGATATAATGACTTATTTTCCTTTGGGTATATGCCCAGCAGTAGGATTAGTAGATTGGATGGCAGGTCTACTTTTAGTCCTTTGACGAATCTCCCTGCTATTTTCCATAGAAGTTGTACTATTTAGAGTTCCAACACCAGTGTCTAAGTGTGTTTTACTGCATCCATGCTAACGTCTACCTTGTGTTGTTTTTTTGTTTCTTCAGTGGCCATTCTGATAGGAGTTAAGGTGGTATCTCATTGTGGTAATAATTTACCTTTCCCTGATGATTAGCAATGTTGGGCATTTTTTTCATGTATATGTTGCCCATTTGTCTATCTTCTTTGGAAAAGAGTCTGTTTCATGTGTTTTGCCAATTGGTAATGGGGGTGTTTGGTTTTTTTCTTGGTGATTTATTTGAGTTCTTTGTAGATTCTGGATATTAGCTCTTTGTCAGATGTGTAGTTTACACATATTCTGTGCTTCTGTAGGTCATCTGTTCACTCTGTTGATTAATTCCCTTGCTTTGCAGAAACTTTTTAATTTAATTAAGTTTTGTTTATTTTTGTTATTGTTCTGTTTACCTCATTTGAGTTGTAGTCATTAATTCCTTGCCTAGATTGATTTCTAGAAGAGTATTTTCCCACATTTTCTTCTAGAATTTTTCAGGCCTTACATTTAAGTCTTTAATTCATCTTGAGTTAATTTTTGTGTATGGTAAGAGATGGGCATCCTGTTTCATTCTTCTGCATGTGGCTACCCAGTTTTCCCAGCACCCTTCATTGACTAAGGCGTCCTTTCATTAGCAATATTTTTGCCTGTTTTGTGGAAAATCAACTGGTCATAGCTATATGGTTTAGTTTCTAGGTTCTTTATTCTGTTCCATTGGTCTGTATGTCTACCTTTATACCAGTACCATGTTGATTTGCTTACTATAGCCTTGTAGTATAATTTGAAATCAGATAATGTGATGCCTCCAGATCTGTTCTTTTTACATATTGGGGCTCTTTTTTGGTTCTATGTGAAGTCTAGGATTAATTTATGTAGATCTATGAAAAATGGCATTGAGGCTCAGCAGGCTAAGGTGCCAGCCACGTACACCTAAGCTGGCAGGTTTGAATCCAGCCCAGGCCCACCAAACAACAATGACAGCTGCAACCAAAAAATGGCCAGGCGTTGTGGCAGGCGCCTGCAGTCCCAGCTACGTGGGAGGCAGAGGCAGGAGATTTGCTTAAGCCCAGGAATTGGATGTTGCTGTGAGCTGTGATGCCATGGCACTCTATCCAGGGTGAAAGCTTGTGGCTCTGTCTCAAAAAAAAGAAAGAAAGAAAGAAAAATGGCATTGATATTTTGATGGGAATCACATTGAGTCTTTAAATCACTTTGGGCAATATGAACATTTTAACAATATTGTATCTTGTAGTCTATGAACATGAGATGTTTTTCCATTGGTTTGTGTCTTCTGTGATTTCTCTCATCAGTGTTTTGCAGTTCTCCTGGTAGAGATTCCTAGGTGAATATACCTTGGTTAAGTGTATCCCTAGGTATTTTGTTTTCTTCGCAGCTATTATAAATGGTATTGAGTTCTTGATTTGACTCTCAACTGTTATTAGTACATAATGATGTTACTGATTTCTGTATGTTGATTGTGTAACCTGAAACCTTATTGAATTCATTTGTCAGTTCTTAGAAACTTTAGGTAGAGTCTTCAGGATTTTTTAGATATAGAATCATATAATCTGCAAACAGGGATAGTTGACCTCCCCTTTCCCACTTTAGATGCCCTTTATTTAATTCTCTTGCCTTATTGCTCTGGCCAAGACTCCCAGCACATTGTTGAATAGAAACGGTGACAGTAGGCACTCTTTGTCTTGTTCTGGTTCTTAGAAGAAATACTTTCAACTTTCCCCCATTCAGTGTGATGTAGGCTGGGGGTTGCCGGATATGACCTTTATTTATTTTGAGGCATGTTCCTTGTATGACTAATTTGTTGAGGGTTTTTATCATGAAGGGTGCTGAATTTTATCAGCTGCTTTTTCTGCATCTGTTGAGATGGTCATATGGTTTTTGTTTTTACTTCTGTTTTTGTAGTGAATCATCTTTACTGATTTGCATCCCCTGGGATGAAAATTGATCATGGTGAACTGTCTATTTGGTGTGCTATTGAATACTGTTTGCTAGTATTTTGTTGACGATTTTTGCATCTGTGTTCTTAAGGAATATTGGTCTGTGGTTTTTATATCATGTCCTTTCCTGGTTTTGATAGCAAGGTGATACTGGCTTTGTAGAATGAATTAGGGATGGTTCTTCCTTCTCAGTTGGTAGACAGAACAGCTTCTGTAGAATGAGTGCCAGTTCTTCTTTGTAGGTCTGATAAAATTAAGCTATGAATCCATCTTTTCTTGGGCTTTTATTTTTTTAAGAGATTTTTTATTATTGTCCTAATTTCACTATCCATTACCTGTCTGTTCAGGATTTCTCTTTCTTCCTGATTCAGGCTTTGGAGGTTGTGTTTTTTTAAATATGTTCATTTCCTGTAGGTTTTCTAGTTGTGCGGGTAGAGGGGTTCATATCAGTCATATATTATACTGCGTATTTCTTTTTTTTTTTTTTTTTTTTTTTTTGAGACAGAGCCTCAAGCTGTCGTCCCCCTGGATGGAGTTTTGTGGCATCACAGCTCACAGCAACCTCCAATTCCTGGGCTCAAGCGAGTCTCTTGCCTCTGCCTCCCAAGTAGCTGGGACTACAGGCGCCCACCACAACATCCAGCCATTTTTTGGTTGCAACTGTCATTATTGTTTGGCACTCCCGGGCTGGATTCGAACCGGTCAGCTCAGGTGCATGTGGCTGGTGCTTTAGCCCATTGAGCCACAGGCGCCGAGCCTATACTGCGTATTTCTGTCGTATCAGTTGTTAACATCCTCTTTCTCATCTCTGATTGAGCTTGCTTTTGTTCTTTCTCTGCTCTTTCTAGTTTAACCAGGGGTCTGTCGATTTTGTTTGTCTTTTCAAAGAACAAATTTTTTGGTTCACTGATCCTTTGTACTGTTCTCTTTGGTTTCCCGTTCCATTTAATTCTGGTCTGAGCCTCCCTGTTTCTTTTCTTCTGCTAGCTTTGGCTTGGGTTTGTTCTTTTTCTAGTTCTTTAAGGTGTGACGTGAGGTCGTTAATTTATGATCTTTCTGTCTTTTTGATGTAAGCGTTTAAGACTGTGACCTTCCACCAAGATGCTTTTTCAAATCATAAAAGTTTGTAGCAGTGAGTGGGAGTTAAAAATAAAGTTTCTAAAAATGCTTGAGAAATGAGTATTAAGGAACTTCATTGTTTGCAGAGTTGTGATTACAGGCTAAATTTGGTACATTTGCCTGTATCTTATATGAAATTAGATTTCCTCTTCTTGCCAATATTTCAGGAAATCATCTGCTTCCAAGATAGCACAGAATGGGACTCAACAGTCATCTCGTACCATTGCCTCTTTAGCTAGTGGAAATGAGGTAGGAAAGAACCTGGAAGAAGCTGCAGAAAATGAAGAATCCTTAATGCCAAGGATGCTGCCAAACAGCTTCATTGATGCAAAGGTACTGAGCTGAGAAACTATAGTTTGCTGCATAATCCTTGCTCCCATTCATCTTCCCTTTTTGTGTAAAATTTATTTAACAAGAAAATTGTATGTTGGATGTATTATATCTCTGTTCTTCTGAATGGAATATAAAAATTTTATCCAGGTCCTTCCTTGCATAAAATATTTAGGGAGAAGAAGGTGAGGATAGAGAGAGCACGAAAGAACTATAGATAAAAATGAGACAAGAGCATAAATTTAATTAAATGGGATTATATGAAAGAAAGATGCCTCAGATAAGGCTACCACAGTCTTTTGTCTATATTTACTATAGTTTTGTTGCCCTGTATTTGGCGGGGAGACAATCTTTTAATTAATTCTTTTGCACTTAGTTTGGTTGACTGTTCAACTGAATTGATCATGAGACTATCCCAGGTAGAATGACGGTTTTTTTGGAAATAGAGAACATCTGACTACAAGCCTCAAAATCCTTCTTGTTATAACCCAAGGAAGTTGGAAATAGTAAAGAAATGTCATTGGCGGTGTTACTTTATGTCGTTTCTGGTATATGTAATAATAGTACAGCGGTAAGCATTATGAACACCAACTTAAAGTTATTTTTAGTTACACTGCAACATTAGACATTATGCATTATTGCAATAGCTCCCATAACCAGTGTGCTATAAATCAAGTAGTCAGCAAACTACAACCCAGTCCAGACCAGCCTGCAACTTGTTATTATATGGCCACCTCCTAAGCTAAGAATGTTTTTTCACATTTTTAAAGAGTTTTTTGTTTTGTTTTGATTTTTTTTTTTTTAAAAAAAGGAAAAAGCTCAAGGAGTAGGGCGCCAGCCCCATATACCAGAGGTGGCGGGTTCAAACCCAGCCCCAGACAAAAAATGCAAAAAAAAAAAAGGAAGAAAATGTGATACAGGCCAATATTTATTTACTGTCTGGCCCTTTGCGGAAAAAGTTTCCCAGACCCAGCTATGAATTATTTTTCCTCAACTCTTCCCTAAAATTTAGAACAATAATAATATGACAAAATTTCAAGTACTTTTGAGATTGCATGGAATCTACTTGTATCTAACACAGTGCTCTGTATGATACATATTACGAGTAAGCAATAGTTAATTGATATTTGGTACTTCTCTTATCTTTTTGGTTTGCAGCCTAATTTAGCTTTTACTTTCTAATACAAATTAAGCTCTTCAACTCTTTAAAAATTAATCTAAAACGTTAGAAGCTAAAACTTTTAGGCTCGGCGCCTGTGGCTCAGCGGGCTAAGGCGCCAGCCACGTACACCTGAGCTGGCAGGTTCTAATCCAGCCCGGGCCAGCAACGAAAATGACAGCTGCAACGAAAAAATGGCTGGACATTGTGGTGGGCGCCTGTAGCCCCAGTGACTTGGGAGGCAGAGGCAAGAGATTCGCTTGAGCCCAGGAATTAGAGGTTGCTGTGAGCTGTGATGCCACATCACTCTATCCAGGGTGTCAACTTGAGGCCCTGTCTCAAAAAAAAAAGGAGCTAAAACTTTTCAATAAGCATAAAAAGTACTAAAATATCCTGTGGTTCTATTGTTAGTGTTATTGTCATAGGTGGAAAGTAGACGTGAGAGAGGCTAGAGGAGTGACATAGTGGGGAGGAAGATATGGGAAAAAAAGAGAAAAAACCTAAAGTGAAAGGTGGCAGGAAGAGTAGAGACCTGAACGATGGAGAGAAATACATTTCGAGGATGTCTTTCTCAAGTCCTGTGGGTTAACCTAAGGATTGATACTCCACATAATGCCATTTTGTTGAGCCTCATATGGGCCCACATTTTTTCCCCACCTGTTGCTTTAAATTGTCAAACATGCAGAAGAGTTGAGAGAGTAATGTAATGAATATATAAGTAAGTTAATTGTCAATATCTTGTCATAATTTTATATATCTCTATATATACTTTATTTACTGTTCCATTTGTTTTTTTATTTTATTTTATTTATTCTGTTGTATGTTTTTGAGGCGGAGTCTCACTCTGTTGCCCAGGCTAGAGTACCGTTGCCTCAGCCTCACTTGCAGCAACCTCAAACTCCTGGGCTCAGGCAGTCTTCCTGCCTCAGCCTCCCAAGGAGCTGGGATCACAGGCCCATGCCACCATGCCCTGCTAATTTTTCTGAGAAACAAGATCTTGCTTTGCTCATGCTAGTCATAAATTCATGACCTCAAGTGAGCCTCCCACCATGGCCTCCTAGCGTACTAGGAATATAGGTATGAGCCATCATCCCTGGCCTGCTGTACCATGTGAAAATGAGTTTTGGAATCATTACATTTTGCTTCACCAAATTTTTCAGAGAGAGAGAGAGAGTGTGTGTGTGTGTGTGCCCACGTGTGCACACATGTGCACATACTATGTCATTCTGATCACTAAAACATACCCCAAATGTGTTGCCTCTTTTCTGTGTTAAAAGAAGAAATAGCAATGCCTATGATTACTTTCTTCTTTTCTTCTTTTTTTGTTTTTGTTTTTTTGAAACAGAGTGTTAACTTTGTGGCCCTCAGTGAGCCACTGGTCTCAGCCTTTCTTCTTTCCTTTTTTTTTCTTTTTTCCTTGAGACAGGGTCTTGTGTTGCCCAGGATAGAGTGTAGTGGCATCATCGCAGCCCACTGCAACCTCAGACTCTTGGACTCAGTGATCCTTTTGCTGGGGCTTCAGGCACACGCCACCACATTTGGCCAGTTTTTCTATTTTTTGTAGAGACGGAGATCTCACTTTTGCTTAGGCCGCCAATCTTGAACTCATGACCTCAAGCAATCCTCTCGCCTTGGCCTCACAGAGTGCTAGGATTATAGGTGTGAGCCACTGCACTTGGCCCATTTTTTTCTTTTAATATTTAAAATATATGGGTGGTGCCTGTGGCTCAGTGAGTAGGGTGCCAGCCCCATATGCCAGAGGTTGCAGGTTCAAACCCAGCCCTGGCCAAAAACTGCAAAAATAAATACAAATCAAATAAAAAAAATATATATATATATATGTGTATTTTTTTTGTAGAGACAGAGCCTCACTTTATCACCCTCGGTAGAGTGCCGTGGCGTCACACAGCTCACAGCAACCTCCAACTCCGGGGCTTAGGCGATTCTCTTGCCTCAGCCTCCCGAGTAGCTGGGACCATTTTTTGTTGCATTTCGGCTGGGGCTGGGTTTGAACCCGCTGCCCTCAGAATATGGGGCTGGCGCCTTACTGACTGAGTCACAGGTACCGCCCTTAACATATAAAAATTTTGTGTACTGATCTGGCTCCTATAGCTTAGTGGCTAGAACGCCAGCCACATACACCAGAGCCAGTGGGTTTGAACCCAGCCCAGGCCTGCCAAACAACGACAGCTACAAAAAAATAGCTGGGTGTTGTGGCAGGTGCCTGTAGTCCCAGCTACTTGGGAGGCTGAGGCAAGAGAGTCGCTTAAGCCCAAGAGTTGGAGATGCTGTGAGCTGTGAGGGTGACATAGTAAGACTCTGTTTCAAAAAAAAAAAAAAAAAAAATTATGTACTATATATGTTAAACTGAAATCCATGATACCAAGATACTTACATTTTGCTTCTTTTATTTCCCCAGGGAGGAACTGACCTGATAATTAATAGCTATGGTCCTATAATTAAAAGCAACCCTAAGAAAAAATGGTTTTTTTTTCAAGACACAAAGAAGATAAAAGTTGAGCAGGTAACCCACCTAAATGAAAAAA